>NCQV01076398.1:0-14651 GCA_002740545.1 Lophocereus schottii | reverse complement strand
TCATCCATATTATCCACTCCCTTGGATTCACATCATGCTACCGTACACGCCTTCTCCGGTTTCAACGTTGGTGGTAGCTTGACATCCCGTGTGAAAAGAGCCTACGAAAGAATCATTAATTTCAGTGTCGCATTATTACGTTGTGCCTATCAACCACTTTGATATTTCATCGTTACAAGTAATTATTAGATGAGACCGAACACCAACGATCAAAGCTCTGACAGACGACCTTCGATCAGTGGTCAGCAAGTGTGTTCCTTCGGGTACGTTTGAAATTTGCATAAACACTTCTCAACTTGTCATTGTAGCTCTGATCTGTCTAACAAGTGAAAAAAAAAAACAAAAAATTTATTAGAATTTTGAAAAACGTATGAGCTTTGGAGGATTTGGTAAAGTAGGTTTGATATTTATAAATGAGATAGAGATTTCGTAGAAGGAATTCTGACTCACCCCTAAAATTAATATAAATAATCCATAAATTTTATGTATGAGATGAGAAAACATAATTGATATAGAAGACTTTATTAGCACAGTCAAATCATTAAAAAATGAAAAGATAAGATAAAGAAAATAAATAAATTTTGCCACTGCATGTAAATATCCGCAGATCAAAACATGATATTATTTGCAAACCAAAGAGTATAATGTTATGACGAGCTTATAACACAAACCAATAGTGTTATAGTACCTGACATCCTAAAACTATCTAAAAAATTAAAGTACTTAAATTGGCAAAGTCATTCAAAACAGACATTCAAGATTTTCCATCTAAATCAGGCATTCAGAGGATTATATGTAGTAAGTTTATCCTAAAATAAGATAGGCCAATTTTTTAAAACCTAGAATAAAATCTATCATTTTCCTACCACACCATCCCAAACCCAAAAAAAAAAAAAAAAGTAACAAGTACGGATGGGAAATGAACCAGGTACTCATTGGGTATGCGGCCGGCCTGTTTAAAATATGGATAATAATGAGTCGAGTTAATAATGAATTGGGCCAATATTGGACAGCCTATTAAGGTATATTAATGGGTCAGACTGAGCTGGCTCATTAACGGTCCGTTTAGTGATTTATTAATTTTTCTCAACCTATTTGACACACCAGTTTACATGTTCCAATTAGTGAAACTTATTATCAATACTTTGTATATAATAATAATTATTATATATTATTTTTTGGCGTAAGTTTGTTCCTTTTTAAATGGACCCAAAGCGAGCCATCCTTGGATGACTCGATCCAACCATTTATTAGCTTGGTAGTGTATTTTCTAACTTTGACTTTGAACTAGTTTAGTTTGGTTGGAAAATTATAAAGATTTTAGTAGAAAAATTAACTCACCAAAAATACTCCTTAGTGATAATGAGCGGGCCATAGGCGGGCTGGGTTTACTTAGCCCATAACCCAGCCCTGCCCATTAACAAATATGTTGGGCCCAATCCGACCCGATTAGTCAATGGGGTCTGACCCGACCCGATTAGTTAATGGGTCTAACCCTGATCCATTGCCCACCCCTAATAACAAGATAAGACATTTAACTTTGATCCATTATAAGTTAAGCTAAAAAAATTGCCCACAATTTATTTTTCAGTTTTTGAGAGAGTTGATACATCATAATATACAGGTGAAGTCAATCAATTAATTTAGAAATTTTAGATTCGAAATGAAGGAATTGCTAAAATTTTAACCACGTGTAACTTTCATTCGATCTAGTAAATGTATTGAAGCGGAGTGTCGTTCTGTTAGTTACGTTATTGCTGAAACTATTTGGATGTATAAACTTCTCTTTGACCTCGGATTACGCTATGCGACCTCGTCCATCTTTGTTGTAGCAACGTCTGTGCGGCTTACATGTCTGTCAATCCAGTTCAGCATGATCATGGCAAACGTATTCCTGTTGACTATCACTTTGTTAGAGAGTGGGTTGCTGTCAGCAATCTAGCTGTTCATTATATCCCTACGCGCATGCAGATTGCTGATATTTTGACTAAGATATTGTCATCTAAACAGTTTTTATTTTTAAAGTCCAACCTATCTGTACATCCCCAATCAGATTTAGGTAGGTAACAGGAATAATAATGCACTTTTTATTTGTACAATTTATTATAAATACAACTTCGAAGTCCCAGAATTGGATGAGCTTTTCTTGCTATTATCCTTCACAATTAGACCATATTTTGAGCCGCCTTTGTAGCCCTGTTCAAATCAAAAGCAACTCATTTATACGACAAAGTAGGAGCCTAAGGCAATTAAAAATGCATAAAAATTAGAATAAGCGTGTGTATCTGATTCTGACTCCACATAGTGGCAAGTTAGGTAAGAAGATATCTAGGGACGGAAAGTTCGATCAAGTAAGCCTACACTTCAAACAAATTGCAAGACCACTAGAGTATAATGATCTTTTTGAACCTTCCTTCCAAAATCAGAGTATGCTCCCCTCAATTATTGCACACAACTCAACAAATTGCTAAAAACGTGTTATAGGTCAACAAAGTCGCTCATCTATTGAGCCCACTGCTTTAAATTTTCAAGTACATCCTTCCATGCATGCACCAGCTGTGCGTGCCCCTCTTTGCACTTAATTATTTGAACCTTCCTGTACGCTTCTTTTCTTTTCCACCAACTTTTACCATCTCCCTGTGTATATATATAGCTCCCGTACCAAATCCAGTTCATATCATCAAAGCTTGAAGCATCACCAAAAGAACTCAAAAAACCTGAAACAAACCACTTTGGATATACTGTCTTAGACACCTTCAAATATGGCTTCTTCTCCCACTTCCCTAATCATGTGTATTTGCGTCCTCCTGGTGGGATCCCTCCTTTCAGCTGCCTCAGCCGGAAACTTCAACAGCGATTTTGATATTACCTGGGGTGATGGCCGCGCCAAGATCCTTAACAATGGCCAGCTACTCACCCTGTCCCTTGACAAGGCTTCTGGGTCAGGCTTCCAATCGAAGAACGAGTACCTCTTTGGAAAGATTGATATGCAACTCAAGCTTGTCCCAGGCAACTCCGCTGGAACTGTTACTGCTTATTATGTAAGTATATAATTCAAAATTTATCTAATCATCGCCATTACCATATATTAATTATAAGAGACTTCCCAATTCATTGAGTAAATATTTTATGTACTAATTGTTTTACAATCTATTTATGCAGCTATCATCACAAGGAACTACCCATGATGAGATAGACTTTGAATTCTTGGGCAATGTAAGTGGTCAACCTTACACCCTGCACACCAATGTGTTCAGCCAAGGCAAAGGCGGCCGGGAGCAGCAGTTTCGCCTATGGTTCGACCCAACGGCTGAGTTCCACACCTATTCCGTCCTCTGGAACCCCCAAGCAATCATGTGAGGACATCATGAAAATTCACATATACAGTATACAAATATGTTATTACTACACAAATTTTTATATGAGACGATGTCACAAATTGTTTTAAGTAAACTTTACATTTTGTTTTCAGATTCTCGGTTGATGGCACACCCATCAGAGAATTCAAGAACTCAGAGGCAATCGGAGTTCCATTCCCAAAGAGCCAACCAATGAGGATATACTCGAGCCTATGGAATGCAGATGACTGGGCAACCCAAGGGGGTCGAGTCAAGACAGACTGGTCTAAAGCCCCCTTCACCGCGTCATACAGGAACTTCGACGCCAATGCCTGCATTTGGGCCAATGGGAAGTCCTCCTGCAACTCGAGCTCAACCTCCAAGGACAATGCCTGGATGACACAACAGCTTGACAACGCTAGCCAAGCAAGGATGAAGATGGTGCAGAAGAACTACATGATCTACAATTACTGCACTGATACTGCAAGGTTTCCTCAAGGCCTTCCTAAGGAGTGCACGGCCACAAGTTGATAATTTATATTAGAGTACCATGCCTCCAGGTTTTTGTGCCTTTGTTATGTCAGTAATTCTTTAATTTGTTTATGTAACTATATAGATAATATATGTGATGTACAATTTGGTGTTTTGAGTATTATGTGTTGTGTCCAAGTTTCATTTGAGTATAATTATTCTAGCTCTTCTCAAGTAATTCGCTAACTCTAAAATAAGACAAGACTAATGTGAGATGTTTTTATTTTATTCAACCAATTTTTCATTTTCTTTTAAGATGAGATGATGTTAAGAAGAATAAAACTCCTGGTTGTAATTAGGTAGCAAGTAAAAATGCATCATCTTATTAGTAGTGATAAAACACCGTATATAAGCAGACTGAAATTCAATGTAGAATGTACATATGTTTTTACTTAACTGCTAGACTTAAATCTGATTGATAAATTTTTCATTTATTATGCTTCACTTATGGGGACCATTTAGCTTGAAAAGATTGGAGGAGGGATATTTTCAACCCCCTGATTTTATGAACTTGAGCCAATACTTTATGCTTGGAAAGTAGAAATTATGTACAAAATACTGAGAGCGCGAGAGACAGAGAGAGACTTGTCGATCCATAACCCAACAAATGGATCACACTGGACCTATTAAAGTCAATCTGGCTTGAGAGGTTGAGGCCCAAAAGCTAAACATATCCATTTTGATGGGCAAATTCTAAAGGTTATTTGCACTTGGCTTCCTTGAGGTTTTGCACATTAATTTTTTCAACCTTGTATTTTTCTAGTTGAAAAAAAGCTTCCCTAGATTTTGAGATAAGTAAATTATAAAGGGTTTTCCGGTGGAAGTTTTAAAAAGCATATTGATTGATCAATTTTAATGCAAAGTAGCCAGCTTTTTCAATTTTTTGGCGGTGTCAGAGATATGATGTCTTTTTTCATTCCTCTACAAACTCTCTCTCTCTCTCTCTCTCTCTCTCTCTGTGCGATGGTGCTCTGGGTTTGAAAATCCAAAAAGAGGAAGGCTTGAAGATCTGAGGAGGAAAGGAGTGAAAATCTGGAATCTTGTAAGTGTGAGTGTGGTTGGATGTGATTCAGAGTCGAAGTGGAAGAGGTTTGTGGCTCCAACATTGCAACAACCTAAAATTGATGGCAAAAGAGGTAAGATTTTAGCTTGTTTATCTGATTTAGAGCTTACATAGTTCAAAGAAATGCATGTATTGTTGATTGGTGGCTTGGGGTTGACTTATGAAAAGGGCTAATTGTGTGACTGTAAAGAAAAAATGGACGATTTTATTTTTAGTTTTGAGTCTTGTAAAAGCAGAGTTTTGAATTATCTATTAGTGCTTGTAGGTTGTGAATTATCTTTTATTGTCAATTTTGAGTCTTGTAAAAACAGAGAATTGACTTATCTAGTATTGCATGTCAAGTTTGAATTATCTTTTACAGTGTGAATTAAAGCCAAAAAAACAAAGGGTATAGGTATACTATTTGATCCTAAGGGTTGATTGTGTGAGTTGGCTTTTTTTGGTAATAACCATCTGAAATTTAATTGTGCATGTGTGGTTATTTGAGTAGTGTTTATAACTCCATTTGTTTTGTGTTGAATTGGCTTGGTTGATGTATATATGGTGGGGGACACAAAATTGTTGTTGTCATCAGGTATAGAGAATGGTCAATTTCACTTGATAGAGATAGGGATGAGTATAGCATCATGGACTTAGTTAGGGATACACATGCATTTTTCAACAAGCTCACACCCTCCAAACAAACCAAGTCTGAAGTGGCATGTTAATAATGATAATGATCCGATGAAAATGTTTGATAAATGGAAGCGAAGGAAGAGAATTGAGTTTGTAATTATGGAGAGGAAGAGCCCCACAATGATTGACAAATTACTTCTTCCACTGGTTGATAGCTTTGGGGACATAAATGTGGATGGTAATGTTATTAAGTATCCATTGACTGGTAGTAAGCCAATACCATCACAAGAAGGTGAACAAAGTCGAGTAAGTCATGATCCTGGTGATGACTTCTAGGACCAACTTATGTCCGGAATTGATGAAAGCCAATTGCACTCAACTCTGTCAGTTGTCCTAAATTTGTCCTTAAGCACTAAAGCTTCAATACTCCTAAACACCTCTTGTTCCAGTTTACCTACTCCATACTCCCATAAGGCAGACTTGAATGAAGCTCAAGTAAGGGCAGATGGATATGGGAAAGATGTTATGGTTAATGATGAGGATGGGGAAAGTGATGATGAGGATGATGATGAGTTTGAAGGTGAAAGCCGTAGGTCAGAGGGGTTAGAAAGCACTGGGTTTGATGGGCCTGTGATTGATGAAGATTAAATCTTTCAATCTGATTCTAAAGATGATGACAAATGGGGGAAGTGTGTGATGGCAAATTCTGGGAAGAATAAGATGATGGTAAGATAACATTAAGGCAATGAGATATTTTCATTTATAAAGCTGCATTTCTAGATGTAATTAGAGATTACATGGTCCAGGAGAGTATCTGCATGAGATATTTAAAGAATAAGCCATATAGATACACTGGGAAGTGTAAGGGTAAGAAATGCAGCTGGCGAATACATGCCTTTGTCATGCCTAATGGAGTGATTTACCAAATGAAAACCATAAAAGGTAAACATTGTTGCAAGAGACTATTAGATAACCCATCTGCCACTTGTTCTTGGATTGCTAAGAAGTTATTTCATGATGTAAAGGTAGAGCCAAATATCTCAGTTGTAGGTATGAGCAAAATCGTGATGAGAAAGTTCAACCTACACAAGAAACATAGCACTATTTGGAGAGCAAAATTAAAGATTCTTAGGTTGAGCAAAGGAAACCATGAAAATGGTTTAAATTTACTTGCAAGGTACATTGAGATGATTAAAAGTTCAAATCCAGAAAGCATATGTTACAGTAAATGGTGTGATCTAATAAAGGAAGGTGCAAGGCCTATTTTCTCAAGGACGTTTATGTCCTTTAATGCTTGCAACGAGGGGTTCTTGGTTGGGTGTAGGAAGTTTATAGGCATAGATGGAACTCATCTGAAGGGTGTCTACAAGGGAGTTCTGTTGACAGCAATAAGAATAGATGCTGAAAACCACTGCTTTCCACTAGTTTATGCAATTGTTGATGTTGAGAATAAGGAGAATTAGTCTTATTTCTTCAATTGCTTGAGGGGTATCATAGGAGATGACTCAAGTGGTCAGTATACATTCATTGCAGATAGATGTAAGGTAAGTGATTGTTAGCTTTTTGGATTTCAGCTATGGACTTTCATGTTATAGGTTTTTTTTTTATTGCTACCTTAAGTGTAATTGTTTCTTATGTTGTGATTTTGTATATTCCGTTCTCATAATTGGTAGGGAGTCATAGCTACTTTAAGGGACATTTTTCCTGTAGCTAGGAGGAGAATATGCTTGGCGCACTTTATAAGAAACTTTAAGAAGCTTCACTCAGCCCCTAAGTTAAGTCTACTTCTGCCAAGAGATGCAAAGGTATACTCATTAGTTAACTACAAGAAAGCCATTGAATGTTTGTAGAAAGAATCACCTACAGCTTATACTTGGGCAATGGAAGAGCCAATTGAACATTGGTGCAGGCACACCTTTGAAACTACTACAAAGGTACCAGATAACTCTATAAACTTTTTTGAATCTTTTAACAATGTGTCAGATGAGTGTAGGGACCTACCTTTGTTTAATGTATGTGAGAAGATTAGAGAAATATTAACTTATTGGTTTGTTAAGTGGAAGCTTGAACTTGAGGGCTGGAGTAGTAGGATTGTTCCCTCAGTGAAAGAAAAACTATCAAAGTTTAAGTGAGGTATGAAAGCTCATGTTTAGATTTTGTGAGGATAATCTGTGGGAAGTGCATGATGGCTGGACTCAGTTTGTGGTTGACTTGAATAGAAGGACTTGTGATTGTAATTACTGACAAGTCACTGGCATTCCTTGTAAGTATGTAGTGAAATGCTTGTCTTATGTGAGGGTTGACCTAGAGGAGTGGGTCCATGAGTCCTACACAATTGAGAAATACAAGAATACTTACGGTGGGACCATGTATTTTGTCAGAGATGCATGTTTCTAGCCTCCTTTAGAGAACATTCCTCTTTGGGCTCCACCCACTGTTGATAGAAAAAGAGGCCCTATTAAAAAGAATAGAAGAAGGGATAAAGATAAGGGCCCAAAGAAAAGGATAAGAGGAAGGTCCACCACCATCAAGTGTTCACACTATAGGCAATTAGGCTACAACAAAGCAGGCTGCACATTGGCTGGTAAACAAGCATGTTAGAGGAAAAAGCAACCATCTATTGGAAGGCCTACTGGGAGGCCCAGAAAAGTGCAACTGAAAAATCCTACTCAGGTTGCCTCTACTTCTACTACCCTATGTATGAGCCAACTACCTAGGAGAAGCCCAAGGAAGCTGACATGCCCTACCTAGGTTTTTTCCTCTTCTGTTGGGTATATATTTATGCATGTATGTTGATTACGTCACTGATTTTAGCTTATCTGACATGACTAAACCTAGGATGGTTGTACCTCCATGAATGCACTTTCACCTCAATTGCTTATGAGAAGTCCAAGGGAAGTGATGATCCTAATCTAAGTAACAAAATTTGTTCTTTTTAGTGCTCACTAGTTTAGAAATTAACTTTTTTGAATTTGTTCTACTTAGGTTGCATCTATTGAACCAAGCAAGAACAACAACCAAGGCAATTTGGACACTTCATCGACACTACTATTGAGGATTACCACTGTAACTGCTAAGAAGCCAACTACAAAGAAAATGCCTCAAAATGCATCTCCTTTGGAGTACCTATCACACATGTCTTTGGATAAATTAAGGGTTGCTGTGTTCGAGACGAAACAGAGGTTGAAGAAGTTAAGGAAGGTCTAGAATACAAAGCCTTACCTCCCCCCTTTTGGATAGTTGCTTCACCCCTTTTGAATAGTTACTTCTTTCCCCCTCCCTCCACTGGACAGTTGTTTCCCCCCTTTTGGACAGTTGCTTCTTCCCCATTATAAAGATATGCATATGTTGTCTAGTTTTGCATAGCTTTTGGACAGCATAGTAGGCCACCTTTTTTGGATACGCTATGTGACCACCATTCACTACCACCTCTTTTTGCACAGTTTGGAGCCAAACCACTGATGTACTAGGCTGTTATGTGGGATTGGAATCAAGTTTAATAGGGCATTTACTAAAAACTTATGTATGTATGCACTTCGCTGGTTGTTATATATCCATACTTTATGTTACAATTATTGGTTGTATTTCAGTAATTGTTCAAACACATATAATTGTTATACAACCAATGTTCATTGCATATATTGCTTCAGTACATTTAATTACCATCTTCACTTATGTACACATAACTTAAAGCTACCACTTCTTACTAGCATAAACCAACATCACTGAAGCTACAAAATGCCTCATTTGAACACTTACTTTCTTCCAAGCTACAACACTATCATCATCATTTCAACACAATCACCATTACAATACATACAACAAAAATCCCTAAACACAACAATATAATCACCTTCAAGGCATTATAAATCTTTATTAGTAAGTTCCTCATTTCATGTCTCATGTCTGCCACTTCACTCACAATAGAGGACATTTCCTTCTTTAGCTCAGCTACATCATCCACATTTATAGCAACTTTAACTAGGGATCCTCCTCCTACCCTCTGCCTTCCTCTGTACATGCTACTACCTGATTGAAGACCTCCTCTACTTTCTCCTCTACCTTCCTCTTCTGATGAGCAAATGAAGCCTCCACACTTCATACATGACATATATGCCCTTAAGAAATTCCTTTCGGATCTTGACACACGTTGCTCCAATTCAGTTGGTTGCCTACATTTTTGGTAGAAAGCTTTTCCCTTCAATGCTACAAACCCAAAGCTTGAAGACCTATCCATGGACTCCTCCTTCAAGCCCACAAAAAGCAAAACAAATTCATATTAAGGACCAACTCTAACAGATACACACTTCAACTTCCTCCTTCTGATATCTTCTTCTTCCCAAAAAAAATAAAAAATCAGTTGTTCTTACCTTCTCAACAATGGCAAAGGCAAGACGGGCTTGTGGGAGACGAGATGAGTGATAGGAAGGAAAAAGTCACAACACTTTTATTGAGTTTGTTTTTGCAAAGATTTTTTAAGGACATAACCCTATTTAAAGCTAGCTAGAAGGGCATGTTACGTACTTCAGGTCCTTTCCACCAAACTTCACATGCCACGTCATTCGCCTGGCCTAACTTGGGTGTTATACTAAATCATCATCAATGGTCAACGGAGCTCCATTTCAACTAGAAAAATACAAGGCTGAAAAAATTAATGTACAAAACCTTAAAGGAGCCAAATGCAAATTACCCCAAATTCTAATGCTCTCCTGGAAATATATGTTCTTATTGTCTACATATACATATTTTTTCCCTTATATATTTATCATATAATAATTTTTTTAATATATATTCATTGATGTAGCTTGTAAGAATATATACAGCCAATATAGATCTTGACTTTGATGTCTGAAATCTAACTTTAGCTTAATTTTTCTTTCAATTTTTTATTAAAAGACAAGTCCAGCATTACCTGACTTAAATTGACTTATCAAAATCTAACTGATCTAGGTTAAACCATGAAGAAATTAAGTATGCTAGTTGACTAACTCTGGCCTCTTTTAAAAAAGGACATGTTCTTTTTAACTTGTCAAAAATGCTTAGTAATATTTATTGTTAAAAGTTACCTAAAATTATTTAGAGTGCATATTCTTTTGAACCTATTATAACTAGTTAAGTACTTATCTTGACTTTCGAGACAATTTAGTGACATTAAGCACAATTCCGCATAATTTATCACAATTCAACACTGGCAAAAGTACTTGATGTATTAGATTGTGATTAAAGAAGTTTATTATGCTAAGATTGTGTATTTTAAAATTATGCAAAGATTGTACTGATTGCTTAATCATACATCTATAATGTCAAGTTATTATGTTTTAACAACTATGTAGCAAGATTGTAACTTCCCAATAGTTTTAATTAGAATATTTTAAATAAAAATTGTTTATAAATTTCAATTAGGTTTTGAAAATAATTATGTAATTTTAGTAAATTCGTGAAAAAATTTTGTAGTTTTTTTTGTGGCTGAATAAAGAGATAAATTTGTGTAGTTAAATAACATAGTATTTCATCAATCTAAGATGTATTTTACGATTATAATAATGTTTTTAGCTTATCTATGATTGGAATCAATAGAATAGTGTTATTGATAAATAATAAAGGGAATTGTATTAGATACATTCCAAACATCTAATACTACAAGTGAATGTTACGTTAATATTAAATGGACTTCAAAATGTATATATATTCGTAAAATGATTTGCATATTGTGCTTATCAATTAAAAGAAGCTATTTTTAATTTAGTTTACAATAATCATAATTCATAATATACAACTTATAGGAATATGTTTATATTTTACCACAAGATGAATAAATAGGTATTTATAATAGCTCATATTGGGCGTATACATATTTATGCAACTTTATAATTACATTTGTCAGCTCGATTACAGTTAGGCTCTAAATAATATAAAATACAAACGCATTGATCAGCACTGCTGCACGCGTACGAGTGTTCATAGTATAGATAAAAGATATCGTTTCTCAGGGACTAAAGTAATTTACCGAGCCTAGTCTTTTCAGAATATGCTAAGCAAAACTCAATTTCAAGTGGATTTGATTAACTTCAACACATAAACTTGTCTAAATCAATTAGAGAGAAAACGTTTAGGCATTTTCGCAGTTATGGAAGAAAATTGAATCAAAATGGATAAACATGTGCGATTCTCTAATTGGTTAATTTCGAGGAATTGTAATCTTGTCAAGAAGCTTGATCTATTCTTTCGAAATTAATCAAATTTGCCTAAACTAAGCAAACGCAGTTCTTTCAAACTAATTTGACTTAATCCAAGTTCAATCTATTCGATTACTTACTAGCCCTCCTAACATATAAATCTTTCTTTCAAGACGAAGTTATGCTATGTCTATTCAAGCAGTCCAACAACTAAATGTCATCTTTCGAGTGTTCACTCGATTGTTTCAATTGCGCAAGTAAATTTTGGCCAAAAATCAACTCTTAACATATCAACCACTTGATAGAACGGAATCAAACCAATCATAAAAATAAGCACAATTCTTTAAAAATCAAAACATGATCTAATAACAATTCCAAAAACTACTAAATTCCTAAACCAAGAAAAACTATTCAGACATGATAAAAGATAAACTAACTAAAAAGATCGGCGAAATCTTGAGTGGAAGGGACTTGACTAAGATGGCCTTCACCAAGGGATTCAGAAGCGCCTCAGGATCAAAACTCTTACACTTAAAACTCACTCAAGACTAAACAATGAACAAAATTTGAGAGAAAACAAACTAAACTAAATTAAACTAAACTTCTCTAATCCTACTTGTTTGCTTGCTTTAGATGCTCTTCTAGGTGCTTTTCCTTCGCTGCAGAACGTCCCTATTTATAGAAAACTTCTATTGATCTCAACTACACAGCCGAGGGAAAACGAAGAGGCAACAGTTACAGGTATACCATGGTCTGACTGTGATCTGCGTTGGATCCCCATTTTTTCCTCTTTCTTTGCTCTATGGTTGTGGCATAATATAAATGATCGTGGGGGATGTTAAAGTACAACCGTTGAAGGGCAAATACTGGGTAAAAAGACTAAAAATCCTGCAAAACACATAAAACAACTATACCCAAGAATAAATCGAGAATAAGAGAGTAAATAACATTATTAAGCACAAAATTCTCCTAAAAACGAGGCAAAATAGCCCTAAAAAGATCTACATATTAAGCACTTATCACTCATTCAGCACAATGAGCAAGATTTAACAAGTTTCAACATGCTTTAGTAAGATTCAGCAGGTTTCAGCAAGTTCCATTATGCTTCAGCAAGTTTTAGTATATTTTAATGAAAGTACTCCCCCTAAAGTCAAAAGAACATGCTTAAAGTTGCTACAAGTTATTGAAACTTATTGAAAGTAGCTACATGATGCTGAAAGTTACTAAGAATTGCTGAAAATTGCTGATTGGATAAAGAAAACATAAATAGATTTGCACTAAAATGAAAGAAAATAGAGATAGATATTCCATAAGTACAGAATGATAGCTATTAAAAGTCATTGAAGGTCGTGCTAAATGATGTTGTAAGTTACTACAAGTTACTTAAGATTGTTGAATAGTGTTAAAAGTTATTGAATGCTATTAAATGCTAATGATAAGTACTTGTAATAAATTAAAAAGAATATAACCTTACTTATTATAGGATCTCCAAGGTAAGGATTATGTTTTTGGTTGATTTGGCAGATTGTATATCACAAAGTGATAAATGTCTTCTTAAGAGTTTTGGCATAAAAGTGATATCATCATATATCAAATTAAAAAATACAAGCAATTCATACTACAGTAAATATGAGAGAGAAAATCAAAGGGAACATCTGTTCTCTAGGCCAATTGAACTTCCCTTGCCCCATACCAATTATCTGGAGAGGGAATGCCTTAGCGAGAGAACCTCCCCTCCCCCCCATTATTCCTTGACCCACAAGATGAACAACTTGATATTCTTCTCAGCCAACCATCACGAACACTAGACCTACCCCATCTGGTGGTTCCTTGTCCTTGTCTACTAATTTTTTGGAGAAAATTTCTTTTAATATTCTCGTTTGTTGGGTATATAACCTCTAACGTTCACTTGTAGATTTCTCTCCTATTTTTTCTCCTTAACGGCTAGTAGACTAAAAAATGCATTGAATTTGCGATGGAAATTTTGGAAAATTCTGACGGAAAAATTGATCTTCGACGGAAATTCCGAACGGAAGAGACCAGTGGGGAAAGCGCTCGTCGAAGATTGTAATTCGATGGAATCCAACAGGTTTCGATGGATTTTCCGACGGACAAAGACCGACGATAAGTCCATGAACCTTTTTCAGATTTTTGCAGATTTTGGAATTTGCCTCCGAAAAATAATAGCTGCAAAAATTTTTTTTGAACTAATTACATATATAAAAAATCGTCACAAACAAGATATATAATGATTAACAAATATGAATTTTTTCCTTCTGTTGATAAAAAAAACAAATACGAATTTTTGTACCTGAAAATTAAAAGTACTAAATTTGAAATTATTCATAACATCCATAATTGTTTTCAATCTATAGGCAGATAAACTAAACTAATCGGAATCAGATAGATTCATGGGATCATCATTGTCATTTTGGGAGTCCTGCTCATCATTAGTGTCTAAGTTGACGTGGTTGGAAGAACCTGCACTTTGCCCCTTGAGAAATCTCAAAACTTTTTTCATAATATGCTCTCTTCTCCTGTTTCTTGGCAATTTGACTTATGGCCTCTGCTTGCTTAGTAATACTCTGATTGAGGAGTTGTAGTTGCTTTTTTGGATCAAAGTGCTCAGCTGATGAGTGGCGTGCAGCCGCTATTGTAGCTGATTTCTTCAACTTGACTCCCTCGGTACCTAAACAATATACACGATATTTTTTGTCCAGATTTTATTGAAGTCAAAACTCTTCTGGGGTCATAAAAGGCAGTTGAGACCCCCTTGAGTTGCAGCTTGAGTATACTCCTCCTATTTCTTGTTGTACTCCTCCTAAAAGTTGTCAAAAATAAAACTATTGCATACTAAGGCGATAATTATAACATCTGAATAATGTCTGAATAAAATGCGCCAAACTTATATATTTTTTTGCAAATTTC
>NCQV01076386.1:0-14896 GCA_002740545.1 Lophocereus schottii | reverse complement strand
GCTTCAATCCATTGCAATTCAAGACATGTTTAAATTGCCCAAACTCTTGCAAGCA
This sequence comes from Lophocereus schottii, assembly GCA_002740545.1. NCBI lineage: Eukaryota > Viridiplantae > Streptophyta > Magnoliopsida > Caryophyllales > Cactaceae > Lophocereus > Lophocereus schottii. The sequence goes on along the minus strand of NCQV01076386.1, from coordinate 14,841 downwards.
GTCCACTGACCACCTCCATTTGTGAAGTAGATATTACTCTAGAAAATATTTCACTGTAACTTCTGGTAACATACCATCTACCATTGCCCTTATTGGATTATCAACTGTTGGACATTCCTCACTTTGACCAGGGGCTTCGTCTTTTTATCTTCACAGCATCTCCCTATCCAGTTGCATCATCATTCACTCTCATGTCACAGCTTCTTCGGTTCTGGTGACCTTTTCCTATTTTTGAGAGTCCAATTGCTGCTAGTAGCTGGATTATGATTGGGTTGCACCCAAGTCAATAGATGATCATTTTGTAGCACGCCTGAACAGAAGGTGGATCTTAACTAAACTTTGTATAGGGGTTGATTGTTATCAAACTTGTGGAATCAATTGCTAAGGAGGACGCAATGTGTCTACCTTTTTGGTTGATTCAATCTAAGTGTCTTTTGGAAGATCACTTGTATAAAACTTAAGTTTGACAATCAAAATTTTTGCCATACATTTAGATTACATCAGTGAGAAATTTTGATGGGTTACTGCCCTTTGGAAAAATGCCTTCAGTTGATTCAGAGTAAAGAACTCTAGAGTGGAAAGTATGACCCAGTGGAACTTGAAGAATGGATTTGAGGAATGGAGAAAATTTTCACTGTAGTAGAGGTTGTAGGGGATAAAAAGGTTAGAAGTGGAACATTTTATCCAACGGGTGAAATCGATATTTGGTGGAACAATCTTAAGAATAGGCTCTTAGGGCGTGACTTCATTTGGAACCGATTTGTGAAAGAACTAACTACACCGCTTCAGACTGCGAAGTGGGAACTAACAAATGCACGTGGTGTGGTAGGTCAGAGCACCTCATCGCTGCCTGCTTCTGAAAACTGAAGGTTGTAGATAAGGGATCTCATTTTCAAGGCCCACAGCTGTAGGACGGGCTTATGTGTTGAGCAAGAAGGAAGCTACCACCTTTGGTGCAGCGCTGAAGCTCTCTTTTAATTTCGAAGCCATTTTGTATATTGATTGATTCAGTTGCCACTCATTCATTTATATTCACACGATTTGCCATGCAAGTGAACCTTGAGATTAGGGATGCAGAAACCAATTATGGAGTCAAGTGATTTAACGACTCTAGAGTTGAGTGTTCTACCTCTCATAAACATGAGACAATTATAGTTGGCGGGATAGTATTCCCTCGAGTTTCGATACGTTTTGACTCATTAGACTTTGATATCATTTCAGAAATGAGCTGGTTGTGCACTTATAGGGTCAAGATAGATTGTGATTACTTTAAGGTTATTTCAAGAGATGAACAAGGGAGAGAAATATGTTTCATGGGCAAAGAAAGGAAAAATCTTGTCCTTTAAATTCTGTTACGAAAACCAATAAGCTTTTATGTCAAGGACATATTATGTATTAGTGTTATGCTATTAACATTCAACCGAAAGAAGAAAAAGCAGAAAATATCCTTATAGTTTGTGAATTTAGAGATGTTTTCCTGAAAAGTTACCTGAAGACATATCCAAAATTAAACTATGGACCATATTTGGGTCACTATGAATTCACTGTGATGCCTTTTGGCCTAATCAATGGCCCTGCAGCCTTCATGGATCTTATGAATAGAGTTTTATACCTTATTTAGACAAGTTTGTGGAGGTGTTTACAAAAGATTTCTTGAAATACTCTAGGGATGGAGATGAGTATCCTGTTCATTTGTGGATAGCATTACAGACCTTGAGGGAACATTAATTACATGGCAAATACAAGAAGCATGAGTACTGGTTAGAACTAAATGAATTTTTAGAACATATGGTTCCAAAGGAAGAGATTAAGATTGAATTGCAAAAGGTGAAAGCAGGTAAAAAGTGCTCAAGACCCCACCAATGCATTAAGATTAGAAACCATTTGAGTTTAGTAGGGAATCATTGAGTTCAAGGAGGATTTGACAAATATTGTCCTCCCTGATCAATTTGTTAAAGAAAGCTATAAAGTTACCAAGAAGATTAAATTGGTGGCTTATGCCTCCCAACAACTCAAGCCTTATAAGAAGGATTACCTACCTATGATATGGAGTTAGTAGCTGTAGTTTTTGCAGTGAAGATTTGGAGGCATTACTTATACAGAGTACCATGCAAAATCAATACTGATCATCAAAGCTTGAAGCACATCTTCTCTCAAAAGAAGCTCAGTCGACATGAAACATCAGTTGTGGTAGATCCAATGTCAACCAAGAAAGGAAAATGTTGTGGCAGACGCCCTGAATAGGAAGGTACAACATACCATGATTACTGTAGTGATTACTCCACTGAATCTCTTGAGAGAGCTTGAGGACTTAGACATTCAATTAGTGCCGCATAGAAAGGGGAATGTTCAACTAAATCTTACAGCCCTCCCTGATGGAGGCACATGGACTTTATCATGGGATTCCCTCAGATATAGTGTATGACCGAGATTAGAGATTTTAAGCCTGCTATGGCAAGCACTTCAAAGAGCCTTTAGAACTAGATTGAACTTTTATAATTCTTATCATCCTGAAACAGATGGGCAAGCATCTAAAAATATCAGTGGATCAACTCTTCTAAGTTGAAGCTTATCGTGCTTCACGACCTATGACTAACATTTGCATTTGAAGAAAGTATGGAACTCCCAGCAATCAACGTTGTGATAGCACTAGCAGAGAATCCTTCATTAAACATTAGGACAAACTAACGACAGACATTTACAACAAATCATCTTATAGGCCATGAAGATCTTCTGTAGCATTGAATAAGGTGACACATATCAGAAGATTCCTGAAAATATCCTATTGAAAGTGACAGAAACGTTATGTTGATAAAAGAAGGAGATTCCTGGACTTTCATGTATATAGCAAGGTTCTTCAGAAAGTTTCATCAATTAAGGATGTAAGGAGGTTGAACTGTAAACTAAATTGCGGTCAAGATCTTTTAGACCAAGTCAGTTTATGAAGGGCCGAATTGCATAGCTTGTCTACCAGGTCTGCTTATATAGCTCAAATACTTGCATGACGTGTTCCTTGCCTCATAACTCAAGCAGTACAATTCATATCCTAATCATGCTGTCATAAGCAAAGCCATTGCGGGTCTTGTGCTTCAAGAGCACCCAGTCCGGATATTATATCACATGATTAAACAATTAACTATTAAGCAGATATCGTTAATCAAATTACTTTGGGCAAATGATACCTCCTCAGAAGTTACGTGACAAATTGAGAAAAAGTGAAAGCCAAGTACCCATACTTATTTGAAATAACCTTGCATGTTTTGACAAAGTTCATAACTTTCAAAGACCAAACTCTTTAAGGGGGGAAGCCAGCAATAGTTCGACCCTAAATCATGTTTATTTATTTAATTAAATTGTATTATTAATTTTTTGCATTTATTTGTCTCAGTTAATCATCCTGGTTGGGAGAATTCAATTTTGGGCCCCGCTTTGCAATTCAAGTTTCATTGACCGTATTAATTTCGAAAAAATTGATAGTAAGGCTCGACAATTATGATTTAAAGGATTAAATCATTTTTCATGATATCACATTTAATCTCGAGCTTTGGGGAAAAAAATAATAAAAAAAATTTCAAGCGCGCTCGGTTTGAGCTAGTTTTCGAACCCGAGCCCGTTTAAGGCCAATTTTGGCCCACCAAAACTTGACCCTATTGATTTGTCTAATTACCCTTAATTAGGCCTAATCTATACTTAGGAAAAATTGGCTTTTAAACCTTAAATTTCAGCCAAGCATTTCTTGTCTTCATTTTCCACCAAGTATTTATAAGACACTTTCTCTATCTAGTTTTCTCTCCTCCTTCTCTCTCCTCATAGCAGCAGTCCCCCTCCTAACCCTATTATGGTGTTTTCCGACCACTTTTCAGCCACTCTTCGGTAAGGATTTCAATCCCCAGCAACCTCCCTTCATTAATTACCATCTCCCATCCTCAAAATCACCAAACCTCATCTCTACCTCCACCTTTTTTCAAGATCAAAGTAAGTAGCTTTATCTTGTTCTTTGGATTTTTGGTTTTTGCTTCTTGTTTTGTTTTTTTAATGGTGGATCATGTTGTTTTGATTGAATTAAGAGTTGTATTGGTGATTGATCATGGTGGAGTTGAGGTTGGATCATGCTAGGGTTAGGGTTACATCTAATCATGCAAGCTTCATGTTAAGGTGTTGGATTTTGATTGTTTCATCCTTGAGTTTGATCATCTTTCAATCTTTTGAAGTTTGTTATAATGTTTATGGTGTTTAGAAATGATGGGAGTGAGTTCAAGTTGGCCTTAAGTTAGGGTTTTGTCCAAGAATGCGTGGTTTGAACCAAACTAGTATTGAACTTGAAGTATGTGCATATGTGATTAGAAAATGAGATTTATTGGAAATGAATATGAAGTGAAATTAAGTGTCATCATTTTGTATGATGTTGGGATGGACCAAAGTGTGTTTATATGCTTTTAAGGAATGATTTACGTTGAGGATTGGTGTGAAAAGTGAGGGAACAAGCTCAAACAGTGAGGGTGGAATTTTCAAAAAAATAGGACAACATTTGGGATGAAACTGGTAATGATCGGACCAGCTAAAAATTATGATTTTTGGCGGCTAGATAGGTCCGTGTGTTAGATTTAAAATGAATTTTGAATCACCTTAATCCGAGTTCTGTGGAAAGAGTTATAGTTGTTTTGCTACGACTAAGCAGATTGAACTGAAATTGTGTACGTCAGTGGCCTGCCCTAATTTTAGGGACCTTACTATGTGAATCATACTTTGTGTTCTAAATAACATTTTTAGCGGACATTATGAGCTTTTCATATTAGGGTTTTACATCTTATTTGGAGGTCAAGAGGGAAAGATATAGATTTTCTAATGCAGACCATCAAACGGTAATATGAGTGAATATAGAAAATATTTTCAGAAGTTTCTATATAATTACGGGTATTGCAAGAAAATTATAAAGCATAGTGAGTTCAACAGGTTTGATTATATATAGAATCTTACTTGGGTTTGAAAACCGAGTTAAGTGAGCATGAAAATGAAGTTCGAGAAGTGGGCATAGTAATGACTCAAATTAGTGTCTATTAGATGAACTGAGGTTATTTAAGCTTTTTATGAACCTCACAACACCCCTCATGGTATTGAGCCTTCTATTATCCTTTTCAGAGGCATTAACCATTCTATTGTCCATTTCAGAAGCATCACATTTTCCATTATCCATTTCAGAAATATCAGAAACCCATATTTTATTTATATCAATTAAAATGTTTTAATTATCACCTAAATTTATCCAATTTGGTCCATTTTGTTTCAATTTGTTGCACTTCAAGTTTAATAATCCTAATTGCTTTATTTTTTTGATCATTTTGGTTTAACTTGCCTGATATTGGATTATTGGGATTGTAGATGTCTTTTTGATTAATCAATTTCGATTAAAGTTACAAATTATGGGTGTGAATATTGTTTACTAACTGTATTTACCTATAATTACATTTCTTTAACAGAATCGAGGCCTAGTCTATCATTTTCCTTTGTGAAATATCAAGTGAAATATCATTTTAAAGACTTTAGGTACGTCCATTGCTTTTATCTTTAGAAATCATAGTGTACTTATCAACGTTATCATATTTTGATAAGTACATCAATGAATCAGTTTACACAGTAATTTATTAGTTAATTAGCGATCCCATCAATTATCATCTATAGGGCATTCGCCCTTCAGTTACCCACGCTACTTCAGGCCAGGTCCCCCGGTCAGCTTGGCAGGTGTACATCTATCCATAGATCGTAACAGCATCAAGGGTTCACTATCAGATAATAATTAGCAATGCAGTTTTATATTTATCTCATTCCCTATTTTGACCTTAAATGAATTGCAAAGCGGCCCCAATTAGTGTTTCAATGATCATATAACAATTTAGGGATGCATGTACTGAGTTTCGGCTTAGAGTTAGAAATGTTTTTCATGTTTTGTTTTAAGTAAATGCTCAGAGAATTACCCTTATGCTAGCAAAGCAGCGGAAGAGGATAAGTTGAGCAAGGAAATCTATGTGAATGAGCAATGATATAGCATATGCATACTTTAAAGCTGTATTTTGAATTCTTCGGTGTATGAGGATGTAGATTACATGGTGAATTATCTTAACTATAGTTTATAAACCTTATATTGGTTAACGCTTGATTGTGAATGGATGATCATGTGTGAATGTGTATGGCTGAGGTTATGCTTAACTATGTTATTCCAGGACACATACTTTAAGCCTTATTCTTTGGAACGGCAGTGACACCCCTATCGTTGGATTTATCATATTACAATTGAGTGATTTTTGTGGAGAATATAAACGGTGAAACATATTTAATTTGGGGTGTTACATATTTAGTATCAGAGCCAGGTTGAGATTTTCTTTATGGGATACAGAGTATGGAGTTAAGATACTGAGAAATTGGTTAGTGAGGACTGAGGATTGTTATGATACCCTTGGAGGTTTGTGGCACTGGTAATGTCTACTTATCTCACACATATTCTACTCGTATGTTCTAGTTTGTCAGATGGATCCATACAATGTGTATATAGTTTGATTTCGAGCATCAGATTTGAGGGTGATTTTGAACAATAAGTTAAAGGTGTTTCAATGTGTTTAGGTCTGTATGGCCATATGAGCCACCCATCTAAATTGTATATATCGTCCTTTTAGCTGGAATTGTTTATTTTTGGGATCTAAACCCCTGTACTCCGGGCGCATAGCCCGTAGAGTTGTGGTCTCTGGTGTGTAGCCATTGAGCTTGATTTGATATCCTTTTATACTTCTATTTAATGCAGGGGATGTGATGTAAGGCTTTAAGCCTGAAAAATGGCCAATTTGCAGGCGAAACTCTGTTCGTTTCGCCACAGAAATTTCAGAATCACTAACACTCATAGCCGTAGGGTTGAGGGTTGTACAGACGTGTCCTATGAAAGGCCCTTGACTCATTTTGAGCTTAAACGCATAGGGAAAACCAAGTATGGGCAGAATATACAAGTTTAATCAACTTGATAGTTTTGATCATTGCACAAGGACCGACTTTGAAGTAACTTTTGCCCATGATCAACATAATTTACGCAAGGGTTTCCCATCCTGAATTTAAGGTTAGGGAGATATCTTTCACATGAAACAAGCATCAAGTAAAGTGGATGTCACTTGGTTATTCAAAACTACTGGACAAGTCAAAGTCTGCAAATTGGGCAGAATCCTAATGCACAGGGTTTGGCTTTAGTCCACTTACAGCCTATGCATTCCATCAGATAGAGATGTTTTAGTCAGTTTATGTCAAAGTACAAAAAGCAAGCTTTCTAACGACCTATATTGTAGCATATTTGGAGACTAGTGGTTGATGAAATTAGGCCTAGAAGTCTGATGGTACAGACTGTTTAAGTCAGTGGATACATACAACTTTGAGCTTATATTTCCTTATATTATGAGTGTCATTTTGTATACTTCTTGGATCCAAGTGGCAATTACTTCAATATGCTTCATCGATTGCAGATATTTTCTTCTGTAACTCATGAATTTCATCTAATGAGCTATATGGGGGTTCTTGATGTAGTATTCCCTAAATTATAGGCTTTTGAAGAGGCTTATTCTATGGTACATAAGTTTGAAACCATTGACTACCGACGATTCCATACAAGAGAAACCAAGGACACATTCGAGAGATATTTTGCTTTAATCCATTGCAATTCAAGACTTGCTTAAATTGCCCAAACTTTTGCAAGCAGTCCGTTGACTCCACCTCCATTTGTGAAGTAGACATTACCCTAGAAATTGTTTCACTACACCTTCTGGTAAGATACCATCTACCATTGTCCTTTTTGGATTATCAACTATTGGACATTCCTCATTTTGACCAGGGGCTTCGTCTTTTTGTCTTCATAGCATCTCCCCATCCAGTTGCATCATCATTCACTCTCATGTTACATCTTCTTCAGTTCTGGTCACCTTTTTCTATTTTTAAGAGTCTAATTGCTGCTAGTAGCTGGATTATGATTGGATTGCACGCATGTCAATAGATGATCATTTTGTAACATGCCTGAATAGATGCCAGATCTTAACTACATTTTTTAGAGGGGTTGATTGTTATCAAAGTTGTGGAATCCATTGCTAAGGGGAACACAATGTGTCTACCTTTTTGGAGGATTCAATCTAAGTTTCCTTCGGAAGATCACTTGCATAAAACTTAAGTTTGACAATCAAAATTTTTGCCATGCATTTGGATTACATCAGTGAGAAATTTTGATGGGTTACTGCCCTTTGGAAAAACACCTTCGGTTGATTCAGACTAAAGAACTTTAGAGTGGAAAGTACGACGCAGTGGAACTTTAAGAACGGATTCGAGGAATGGAGAAAATGTTCACTGTAGTAGAGGTTCCAGGGGATAAAAAGGTGAACATGGGACATTTTATCCAATGGGTGAAACCGATATTTGGTGGAACACTCTTAAGAATAGGCTCTTAGGGTATGACTTCATTTGGAGCCAATTTGTGAAAGAACTAATTACACCACTCCGAATTGCTAAGTGGGAGTTAACAAATACACGTGGTGTGGTAGCCCAGAGCACCTCATCGCTGCCTGCTCCCGAAAACTAAAGGTTGTAGATAAGGGCTCTCACTTTTAAGGCTCGTAGCTGTAGGAAGTGCTTATGTGTTGGGCAAGAAGGAAGCTGCCACCTCTGGTGCAGCACTGAAGCTCTCTTTTAATTTCGAAGTCATTTTGTGTATCGATTGATTCAGTTGCTACTCATTCATTTACATTCACATGATATGCCATGCAAGTGAGCCTTGAGGTTAGGGAGGCAGAAACCAATTATGGAATCAAGTTATCCAACGACTCTAGAGTTGAGTGTTCTAACTCTCATAAACATGTGTCAATTAAAGCTGGCGGGATAGTATTCCCTGGAGTTTTAATTCTTTTTGACTCATTAGACTTTGATATCATTCCAGAAATGAGCTGGTTGTGTACTTATGGGGCCAAGATAGATTGTGATTACCCTAAGGTTATTTCAAGAGATAAACAAGGGAGAGAAATATGTTTTATGGGCAAAGAAAGGAAAAATCTTGTCCTTTAAATTCTATTACGAAAACCAATGAGATCTTATGTCAAGAATATACTATGTATTAGTGTTATGCTAGTAACATTCAACTGAAGGAAGAAAAAGCAGAAGATATCCTTATAGTTTGTGAATTTAGAGATGTTTTCCTGAAAAGTTACCGGGACTGCTCCGCAAAGAGAAATTGTTTTTGAGATTGAATTAATCTCTGATGCTTAACCTATCTCCAAAACCCCAGATCGTATGGCCCCAATTGAGCTTAAAGATCTGAAGATTTAGTTAGATGAGCTATTACAGAAAGTATTTATCAGACTATCCAAATGTTCCTCAATGGGATGCCTAGTTCTGTTTGTAATGGAGAAGAATGAAACCGTGTGCTTATGTATTGTTTTCATAGAGCTGAACACGATCCCCATCAAAAACAAATACCCATTGCCCCAAATAGATGACTTATTTGCTCAACTGCAAAGAACATGAGTCGTATCTCAGATTGATTTGAGGTCAGGGTACCATCAACTTTGGATTATACCTAAAGACATATCCAAAATTAAACTACAGACAATGTTTAGGTCACTATGAATTCACTGTGATGCCTTTTGGCCTAATCAATGGCCCTGCGGCCTTTATGGATCTTATGAATAGAGTTTCATACCCTATTTAGACAAGTTTGTGGAGGTGTTTATAAAAGATTTCTTGAAATACTCTAAGGATAGAGATGAGTATCCTGTTCATTTGTGGATAGCAAATGTATTTTGGGAACTTATAGTTCCAAAGGAAGAGATTATGATTGAATTACAAAAGGTGAAAGCAGTTACAAAGTGCTTAAGACCACCAATGCATTGAGATTAGAATCCGTTTGAGTTTAGTAGAGAATCATCGAGTTCATAAAAGATTTGATAAATATTGTCCTCCCTGACCAATTTGTTAAAGAAAGCTATAAAGTTAGCAAAAAGATTAAACTGGTGGCTTATGCCTCCCAACAACTCAAGTCTTATGAGAAAGATTACCTAACCATGATATGAAGTTAGCACCTGTAGTTTTTGCAGTGAAAATTTGGATACGTTACTTTTACGGAGTACCATGCAAAATCAATACTGATTATCAAAGCTTGAAGTACATCTTCTCTCAAAAGAAGCTCAGTCGACATGAAACATTAGTTGTGGCAGATCTAATGTCAACCAAGAAAGGGAAATGTTGTGCCAGACACCCTGATTTGGAAGGCACAACATACCGTGATTACTGTAGTAATTACTCAACTAAATCTCTTGACAGAGCTTGACAACTTAGATATTCAATTAGTGCCGCATAGAAAGGCAAATTTTCAACTAAACAGCCCTCCCTAATGGAGGTGTATGGACTTTGTCATGGGATTCCCTTAGATATAGTGTATGACCGAGATAAGAGATTTCAAGCCTGTTATGGCAAGCACTTCAAAAAGCCTTTAGAGCTAGATTGAACTTTTACAGTTCTTATCATCCTGAAACAGATGGGTAAGCATCTAAAAATATCAATAGATTAACTCTTCTAAGTTGGAGCCTGTAGTGCGTCATGACCTATGACCAACATTTGCATTTAAAGAAAGTATGGAACTCCCAGCAGTCAACGTTGTGACAACACTGGCGCAGAATCCTTTATTAAACATCAGGACAAACTGACGGGAGATATTGACAACAAATCATCTTTTGGGTCATGAAGATCTTCTCCAGCATTTAATAGCGTGACACATGTCAGAAGATTCCTGAAAATATCCTANNNNAAGCGATAGAAACGATATGTTGATAAAAGAAGGGGATTCCTGGACTTTCATGTATATAGCAAGGTTCTTTAGAAAATTTCATCAATTAAGGATGTAAGGGGGTTGAACTGCAAACTAAATTGTGGTCAAGATCTTTTAGACCATGTGAGTTTATGAAAGGCCGAATTGCATAGCTTTTCTATCAGGTCTGCCTATATAGCTCAAACACGTACATGACGTGTTCCTTGCCTCACAACTCAAGCAGTACAATTCATATCCTAATCACGCTGTCATAAGTAAAGCCATTGCGATCATTGTGGGTCTTGTGCTTCAAGAGCACCCAGTTCGGATATTATATCACAGGATTAAGCAGTTAAGTATTAAGTAGATATCTTTAATCAATTTACTTTGGGCAAATGGTACCTCCTTAGAAGCTACTTGACAAACTGAGAAGCAAGTTAAAGCCAAGACCCATACTTATTTGAAATAACGTTGCATGTTTTGACAAAGTTCATAAGTTTCGAGGACGAAACTTTTTAAGGGGGGAAACCGGCAATAGTCCGACCCTAAATCATGTTTATTTATTTAATTAAATTGTGTTATTAATTTCTCGCATTTATTTGTCTCAGTTAATCATCCTGGTTGGGAAAATTCAATTTTGGGCCCCGCTTTGCAATTCAAGTTTCATTTACCGTATTAATTTCGAAAAAATTGATACTAGGCCTCGATAGTTATGATTTAAAAAATTAAATTATTTTTCATGATATCACATCTAATCTCGAGCTTTAGGAAAAAAATAATAAAAAAATTTCAAGCGCACTCGGTTTGAGCTAGTTTTTAACCTGAGCTTGTTTAAGGCCAATCCCACCAAGACTTGACCCTATTTATTTGCCTAATTACCCTTAATTAGGCCTAATCTATACTTAGGAAAAGTGGCTTTTTAAACCTTAAATTTTAGCCAAGCATTTCTTTTCTTCATTTTCCACCAAGTATTTACAAAACACTTTCTCTCTCTACTTTCCTTTTAATCTATTAAAGTTTATTATGATGTTTATGGTGTTTTGAAATGATGGGAGTGAGTTCAAGTTGGCCTTAAGTTAGGGTTTTGTCCAAGAATGCATGGTTTGAACCAAAGTAGTATTAAACTTGAAGTATGTGCATATGTGATTAGAAAATGAGCTTTATTGGATATGAATATGAAGTGAAATTGAGTGTGGTGTTTTTGAATGATGTTGGGATTGCCCAAAGTGTGTTTACATGCTTTTAGGGAATGATTTACATTGAGGATTGGTGTGAAAAGTGAGGGAACAAGCTCAAACAGTGAGGCTGGAATTCTTAGAAAAACAGGACAATATTTGGGATGAAACTGGTAATGATCAGCCCTACCAAAACTTATGATTTTTGGTGGGTAGATAGGTCAGTTTGTTAGCTTTAAATTGCATTTTGAATCACCTTAATCCGAGTTATGTGAAAACAGTTATAGTCGTTTTGCTACGACTGTGCAAATTAAACTGAAATTATGCCCGTCTGTGTTCTACCCTAATTTTAGGGATCTGACTATGTGAATCATGCTTTGTGTCCTAAAAAAATGCTTTATTAGACATTATGCAATTTTCATATTGGGGCTTTACATCTTATTTGTAGCTCGGGAGTGAAAGATAAGGATTTTCTAATGCAGACCATCAAACGGTAACATGAGTAAATACAGAAATCGTGACATTTAGAAATATTTTCAGAAGTTTCTATATAATTATGGGTATTACAAGGAAATTACAAAGCATAGTGAGTTCAACAAGTTTGATTATATATTGAAACTTACTTGGGTTTGAAAACCGAATTAAGTGAGCATGAAAATGAAGTTTGAGAAGTGGGCACAATAATGATTCAAATTAGTGTCTATCGGATCAACTGAGGTTATTTGAGCTTTTTATGAATCTTACAATGCCCCTCATGGCATTGAGCCTTCTATTATCCTTTTAAGAGGTATTAACCATTGTATTATCCATTTCGGGAGCATCACACTTTCGATTGTCAATTTCAGAAATATCAGAAACCCATATTTCAGTTATATCAATTAAAATCTTTTCATTATCACCTCAATTTTTCCAATTTGGTCTATTTTGTTTCAGTTTGTTGTAATTCAAGTTCAATAACCCTAACTGATTTATTTTTCTGATCATTCTGGTTTAACTTGCCTGATATTGGATTATTGGGATTGTAGAAGTCTTTTTGATTAATCAATTTTGATTAAAGTTACAAATCATGGGTGTGAATATTGTTTACTAACTGTATTTACCTATAATTACATTTCTTTAACAGAATTGAGACCTAGTCTATCATTTTTCTTTGTGAGATCTCAAGTGAAATATCATTTTAAAGACTTTAGGTACGTCCATTGCTTTTATCTTTAGAAATTAGAGTGTGTTTATCACCGTTATCATATTTTGGTAAGTACATCAATGAATTAGTTTACACAGTAATTTATCAGTTAATTAGTAACCCCGTCAGTTATTATCTATAGGGCATTCGCCCTTTAGTTACCCGCGTGGCTTCAAGCCATGTCCCCCGGTCGGCTTGGCAGGTGTACACCTACCCATAGATCGTAACAGTATCAAGGGGTTCACTATCAGATAATAATTAGCAAATACAGTTTTATATTCATCTCATTCCCTATTTTGACCTTAAATGAATTCCAAAATGGGCCCAATCAGTGTTTTAATGATCATTTAACAATTCAGGAATGCATGCACTGAGCTTCGGCTCATAGTTCAAAATGTTTTTCAGGTTTTGTTTTAGGCAAATGCTCAGAGAATTGCCCTCATGCTAGCAAAGAAGCGGAAGAGAATAAGTTGAGTAAGGAAATCTGTATGAATCAGTGGTGATACAGTATATCCATACTTTAAAGCTATATTTTGAATTCTTCGGTGTATGAGGATGTAGATTACATAGTGAATTATCTTACTATGGTTTATAAACCTTACATTGGTTAACACTTGATTGTGAATGGATGATCATGTGTGAATGTGTATGGTTGAGGTTATGCTTAACTATGTTATTCCAGGACCCATACTTCAAGCCTTATCCTTTGGGACGGCGGTAACGCCTCTATCGTCGGATTTATTATATTACAATTGAGTGATTTATTAAGGAGAATATAAACAGTAAAATATGTTTAATTTGGGGCATTACAGCTAAGCTGGTATGGTGTATTGCACTCAAGAAGGACATGCTATGGGTTGAATAGGCTCCTGGGAAGTACCTAAAATAGCAAGATTGGTGGGGCTACCATGCCCCCTCTGATTGCAGATGGTATTAGAAAAAGGTTGTGAAGAATAAGGAGCTGTTTAAGCAAGGGGTAACCCAGAAAGCATCCTGGGCATGGCAAGACAAACCTGCTTACACAATCAGAAATGGCGGTTACTGGCTCCTGGGGAGCTTGAACCCAAGGACTGGAGCAGGGTAATTTGGGCTAGGGCAGTGACTCCCAGGCATGCATTTATTATGTGGATGTTCATGCATCAAAGACTCCCAGTCAAAAGCAGACTGGTAAGATTCACAAGAAACTTTATAGATCAAACCTGTACTCTGTGTAACTCAGCAAAAAAGGACATAGACCATTTGTTCTTTCAATGTGAATGCGCAAAGGATTTCTGGAAGACTATAAGGGGGTCATGGTAACTAAAAGTGGGCACCTATACCAAAGAAGGCCTTACAAAGACGCTGACAAGGCTAAAAATGTCAAAGGGGGAGAGGCAGGTCACATACGCCATAGTAGCAGTAGCTATTTACAGCATATGGAGAGCAAGAAATGAGAAGGTCTTCTCTAATCACATGATCCATGTATAGACCCAAAGCAAGCTGACCAAAGAACATTTCATACAGAGGACTCTCACTCAGAATAGCATTACAGGAAACCATACAAAATGTACAGACAAAATACTAAGGTGATCTGTTAAGGAGTAAGGGGGGACCCCTTGTGTGTACATAAAGGCTTTGGTTCCCAATGCCATACCTGATTTTTGCAAATAAATAAATAAATAAATAAATAC
>NCQV01076365.1:17283-28791 GCA_002740545.1 Lophocereus schottii | reverse complement strand
AGAGAAAACATAAGAGAGATTGAGGGTGAGAGGTGAACGTGGAGATAGGGTGTGGGCTGACTAACAGAGGTAGGGGAAGAAGCAAGCTAGGGTTCAATTTATCTCTCATGGGAGGAAGAAGAGNNNNTCCAGGAGGAGATGGAAACAATACCTACGGTTGGGTGGGATTTTGTGTAAAAAAATTTTCACTCACACAAAATGAATTCTATTTGAATTTTCTAAAATTTTTAAGTGAAGAATAAAAGAAGAAATGTTGTTTTTTCTTGGATTAGCTCAAACTAACCCCTAAAATCACACCGTTAAATTCTGATCATCTCACGAGCTCAAGCCCTCCAAGTCAGTCTAACATCAAAAAGGAATTTCTGGGGTTTGACAGCTATGCTTCTCATGTTTGATGCATACATGTGTGTATGCAGCCATTTTGCCTCCCTGAAATTTCTGGGAATTGATAGTTATATTTTTCCTTTTTTCCCACATCATACTATGTTTTTATACATTTCTTTTCAGCTATAAAAGTTACATTGCATTATCTTGACTCTTGTCAAATGAAAGGGGTGCAATTTCTTTGTTAAAAGAAGGCTGAACTAAGTAAAGAGGAGTCAAGGGAGGTTGTTGATATTGCTAGTTGGTACAGTTAAGTTGTCAAGATAGTTAGAATAATTGATGGCATGACAACAGCTAGTTCTAGATATTTTATGTACTTAGTTTGATAAATAACCAGTCAATCATAATGACATCTTCATTTCCACCCCCCTTTTGTCTAAAATCTCTCTCGTTATTATGATATAAGAGCACAAGAATATGATTCAGGAATTGCAATTACATTTTTTTTCCTTCTCTTCGATGAAATAATTAGATTCATTAGCCGATTAAGCTTATGTCAAATTAAACACAATGGCTCATTTTTAATTGATTGATTGGTTCAATTCCCTACTCAATCCAGCTTACATTGCTATTAATCATAATCAAATTTCTTTTTTGCATCACTTTAACTTTTTTGCTTATTGATCAAATATGAATAAAAATTATGATTTGAGCATCATTGGAGAATTCATTACTTATACAAGCTTCAGGTGGTCCAAATGCTCTCTCTATGCAGCAAACGTCATAGAATCATCAAATTATTGCACCTAGAGGAGATTAGTGAGATCATGTTCTGAAACAAGCCAGAACTTGTGTTTTTGCAAGGAGCTATCACACTGTAAAGTGATGATCCAGCTAAAACTCAATAGTGTGATTCTTGTAACAATCTAGTCATAGCCTAATTAATGAACGGTGTCTCATATTCAACCAGTGGGTTTTTTGGCCATCTACATGAGAGATTTAGTTCCAGTTAGAAAACGTTTGTTGTCCCAAACGGATTAAGAAACTATTAACTTAATAGAGAAACTTATTCTATAAAACAAGATCTGAAGTACATAAGTGAATATTATACCAAAATGAAATCAATTTAGGAAAAAGTTGAGGCTATGAACTGAGCTTCCAACTATTACAACCACTGCTAATGGAGTTCTTCAATTTCTTATTGTTGTTTGTTGAATAGTAAGAAGAGCATAACTTTTTTAATTTTTGAATTGATTTGATGAGACTTATCAAGCTCTAAGAAACCAAACCTTGTTGATGAGTGCCCTACTTTGAGTTGAGACCATACGTGGAATGCTTCAACAAGAAGAAATGTAAACGCAAGTTCTAAAGAGTCTCAAGCTTTCCGCTAAATCAATGGCTTTGATGATTAAAGCTGGTACTTAAGATGATGAAAAATGAAATATTTGTGGTTTGAAAGGTCATACTTCAGATAAGTATTGGCAAATATGATACCCCAATTTTTTTTAAAGCAAGAAAAAGGGGAAAGCTCTATATGTACAAGTAAGGCTCACAAAGGGATCCTTTATAAGTAATTTCTTTTTTCAAGGCAATCAGTCCAGTATCTCAGGGGCTAGTTTGACCACTATATATTTTAGGCTAACAATAATACTAGAGTTATTATCCATGCTATTTTTGTTGCAAAGGTGATAGTGATCCGATGTTGTTGATGATGATGATGATGATGACGATGATGATGATGATGATTATCATCATCATCATCATCATCATCATCATCATCATCGTATTAGCAGTAGTAGCAGTAGCAGTTGTTGTTGTTATTATTATTATTATTATTATTATTATTATTATGGACATCATCATCATCTTCTTCCTCATCTTCATCATGCTCCGATATGCTACTGAACATTTCAAATGTTCATAAATGTCATATAATTTTTTCCAATTTAAAATACTATTGAAATTAATTTAAACTATTAGAAAAAAGCTATCTAATGGCACTGTTATAATGAAATTTTGAATATTTTGAAGAAGCTTGGTGGTATTTGTGACTAAAAAAAGTTGAGAGGCATTTAATAATATTTTAAAAAGTCTAGTCGCAGTTTTAAGTAGGAACTCATGGAAAGTTTATTTAGACAAGTTCTAGGTCACATGAGTGAAGCCCTTTTGTTGTCAATGAGGTTTAACGTGCTCTAGTATTGGGTTATGTAGATTTTATTATGTGCTAAAGTGCTTAATATGAATGCTAAGGACTAGTATTTTAAGTAAGTTGAGAAAAACAGGGTTTAATGTCAATAAGCAAGTGGTAAAGGATAGTTGTACTATGGCTTATCCTCTTGTTTTCTCACCTAACTAAAGCTACTGAACTCGGCAAACAAGTTATGGCTTAGAGAAATATCTCCAATTTATTTAAAATTAGATGCTATTATTTTTCCTATATATTGCCTTAAAAACCAAGCAACTCCATCCTCTTTCTCCGCTCACATGGTATCACTATCCTTGGGCTCACTTCTAAGAGAAGAAAATGATGAGCCCTATTCAATTAATCATCCTTAGACCTCCTATAAATACCCATTGATGCATAGCCTTTCTTATCACCTCATAATATCTTCCACTTCCTTTCTAAACGTTATCTCAAGTATCTAATTAAGCTTATGGGTGCCATACTAGGTTAGGAATCCAAGTTAGGTTTAGGAATCCAATTCAGGGGACTGAGTACCATTGTAAACCATTCCTTTTAGGAAAAACACAATGCACTTTGGTAACAAATGCTTTTGGTCGAAGTTGCATTGGTCACACCATTATAGTTGACATCAAATCTTGATCTCGGGCAGTTTAAATTATCTGTCTAATTAATCTATAATTATGTGATACTGATGTACATTATGACAATTATGTCTTTCAATGACTTTATTGTAAATCATGTAAGCTATCTCTAATGTAGGTGAAAAATGAATTGTATGTTTTTCGAATATGTTTTCTCATGCTATAATGTTTCATATATTGACATTGATCAACAATTGGGCTCCCGACTGGCCCAAACATGCTCGATGATTATGCATTGAGACCTAGCCTTACTGTTGGTTCAATTTCATGTTAATGCTTATGATATGGAGTAGGCCACAAGGTTCTACTCCTCCAAGCAAAAGTCATGATTCAAGTGGAAATAATGATGACTCTTGGAAATGGGGCTGAAGGACTTGCTCCTCTAAGATCATTGTGGACTTGGGACCCTTGAAGGGGCTTAAATCAGCCTAGCAAAGGTGGTTAGACAACTATTAGCCTCAAATAAGGAGCTTAGCTACCTTATTCTCCATAACCACTTCTTTAACTTTATTTATATTCTAGCAAAATATCTTTCACAGCTTCTAGCTAAGTTTTGAATGCAAATATATAATTTTGGCAGATTACATTTGTATGGATAGCCTCGGATGTCTATTTTTCATCAACCTCTAACATGTCTTAAATTCCAAGTATTGAGGGAGAATGGGCCTTTAAACAAGCAAGGGTTAGTGCATTTGCAACCAATTCGAGCTCATCTTTTATTCTAGTGGTCCCCTTCTAATTATACAACTAGTTGGGATTTCATTGGTGAATTTTCTTGTAATTCTGTTCATTAGTACAAACTTAGGGAAGGGAGTATCTACTATTTATTAGCGTAATCCTTCTACAAAAATTTCATATTTCTTTATTTGTCTAGGAGAGTGCTGAATTTGGGTCTTTCTTTTAATTAAACCCTTGGTTTAGGCTTTAAAAGGTTGACAGGTGGGTTGATCTTTGATTGAGTACTATTATCTTTACAAGTTAAATTAATCAAGTGCTAGTTTTGAGGGTTTCCTCATTTCGGTCTTCTTGTGGGATTTTGATCTTCTTAAATTTCTTTGATCTCTTTTCCAAGATTATCGCCTTTATTTGGCCAAGGCATTTCTCATATGGTTTATTTGCTGTTAGAGCAAAAAATTCCTTCGTGTTAGGTAAGCATCAAAACCTTTAATCTTTTTATTTGATTTATTTCTACCATTTTCTTTACCATTTTTCCCTTTAGATCTTCTTCTATAAATCTCCTGATTTCGTCAACAAAGAACCTCAAAATAGCCCAAACACAATCCCTAACCAAACACAACTCTAAATTTTACAATAAAAGATAAAAGTTGTCAGAAACACAAAACTAAAAATTTAGCACTTGCACCCCGTGCCAATTGGATCTTGCACTTTGAAATTCTGATCTAGACATTTGACACGACACACTTGTGCCACCCAACACACCCGTGGTACTTTAACTCTCTTTTTGGGCCCATGCTACCCCTTGTCCTTTATCATGCCTTACTTCCCCTATTTTTGACATTTTACCCCTTGTTTCACTAATATCAACTACTGATTATGGCCAGTGAAGCAGATTGATGCATACTAAGTGCCAAGCTAACTCTTGGCTACGCCCTCATACAAACTAAAGTCCAAGCCAACTTTCCTTGGTCAAGGAGGTCATCGCTTCAGCACTTCATTCGAGTTCAAATTGGCTTTCACCATCCATACAACGTCTAATTGGGCAATCCTTGTTTCATTAGGAAGTTTAGGGAGTCACCTTTAGGATATTAATAAAATTCCAAGTTAGGTCGCATTTTAATTCCTTAAAATGACAAAAGCCCCAACTACTAGTGCAGATTTTTATCAGTAAACTTACTGAATTTGGATTAAGTGTAAATCCTACCGAATGAAGCCCAATTGCTACAAGCCTAAGTTTTACTGATTCCCTAAGATGTCCATTTTATCCCCATGTGCTAAAATTTGTTGTTGGATTTCAAATATGGAGAAATGGTCTAAATATGCGGAGTGTGCATAAAATTGTAATTTTAGAACAATCTAGAATTTGTCCCTAATTGAGGAGGATGCAGTTGTAGTCTTTTAAATTACTTAGCTTAGGGTGATTCTACATGCACCAAGATGTAACGAGTGGGGGGACCCACATTAGTGGAGTAGAACCTTCCAAAAGCATCTAGAATATGGGGTATGAATTTTGAAAAATACAGCTCATCTTAGTTGTAATTATCTTAGCATTGTGATTTATTTTTCTGGGATATTTCGTAATCTCCCTATTAGTCCACTTTTCACACTAATATAAGATCTAGTCCCCTTGATTTAGGTATTTATAGAATCATGTATACTGAGCTTGAGTTGCATTATGAAATGAAAGGCAAAAGGCCATCTTCTATCTAAAAATCTCTACATCTTTATCTCTTAAATTAAGAGTGGTGATTAGAGTCTTTCCTTTAGAATTTTTATTTGGTGGCAAAAGCCTTTAGGAGAGGAATTTGATGGAAAGTAATTAATCTATCATTAGGGTCTTATTTTGCACACAAATCTTATAATCTTATTGATAATTTGAGATTTGAAAATCCAAGGGGAGCATCCTTTAGCTGTGATTATTCTTTTGTTATATCAATATTAGGAGTTTGAGGATCCATCCTCATCAATTTGGTACGAGAGTTAGAGCTCCTCTTGTACTTAATTGCTGAATCAAAACCTTCATCTCTATTGATTCAATCAAATACCCTCACCATCTTTGCACTTTCATGCCCAAAACTCCATACTTTGACTCTTCAAAATTTTTCTTAACTTATCCACCTTAATCAACCCCATTAGTCCATAAAAAACCCATAACACACAATCCTTAGCCCAAACACAATCCAAAACCTCCACATAAAGCAATACAGTAACAACAATTTCCATTATGGGTCCCGCTTTTATGGGGTTTGAGGAGATCTAGATGTAGACAACCGTACATCTTCATACATTATTGCACACAGAGAGGCCATTTTCCATAAACTCTCATAAAAAGTTTTAAGAAAGTATTTTTAAATTGAAAATCGATAGGTAAACAATGTTAACAAACACAAAACCTAATTACTTTCAATAACATAAATTAAATTGAATAACGAATGGGGGATAAGAGTTGTATGTAAGCAGCAACATACTACTAATCTAGCTAAGAGCAGTCTACACTTAAACAATCAAAGGTGGAAAAGTGATAAAGCAGATACGATGAGTGCATTGCTTCGATAATTAGAGGTGTGATAATAGTAAACTTATGAAGATCAACTACTAGCCTACTGGATTGCATCAAACATAGATAACATAAAAGCTAGTACAACATAACAACAATGAAAAAACTCGACAAAAAGCATTCACAAAGAAACCACAAAAAATTATTGAATAGCGTCCACCTGAAACTGCCCGAGGTAGAGAACACAGTCCATGGTTGACTTCCTTCCCCCTCCATGGTCATCCTTTCCTCCTCCTCGAGGCTACCATAACCACTCTGTGGTAACTCCCGCGATATGTGGTTCACATATTTCATCCTATACCTTCTTTCTTATCTCTCATATGGCCAATAAAGAAGATCCTTCTCATTTTAACAGCATTCCACTTGAGCAAGCTCATGAAATAAGAAAAGATAAGATCATCGTCGAGCTTTAAGAGCAAGTGATGAGGCTCACAAGGGAGCCTAAAGAAATGAAGGGACTCGGACAACAAAAAACCCTTACCATCGAGGTTATGATGTTAATCACATTGACATCATCTGCTCATCCTTTCATCAAGATTATGATGATGAGAATACAAGAATTAGAATAAGAAGGCATCCAAGGGATGACCTTAAAGACTCTAAGATTGAAGTCTCGAAGTTTGATAAAAGGCTCAATATTAAAAACTACCTAGATTGAGTTTAATCTTTGAAGAAGATAGTTGAGTTTAAAGAGTATAATGATAAGAAGGCTTTCAAATTAGCCACCCTTAGGAAGAAAGGATATGCATCCTTATAGTATGAGAACTTAAAGAGGAATAGAGTAAGGAACCTAAGTCCTAAATCAATACTTCGTCTAAGCTCAAGAAGCACATGAAAAAGAGGTTCCTACCACCCTCCTACAACAAGAGCTCTACCTTAAGATCATATCTCTTTGCCAAGAGAATCTCAAGGTTGAAAAATATATTAGGGAGTTTGAACAATTTAAATTAGGGTCAAATTGAATGCAGAGTTGAGCTTAATAGCTACATTCATCGAAGGTCTATCTTCCAACATTGCTAATAAGGTAGGCCTAGAACTTATTTCTCATTTGATGATGTTCACAATCAAGCTATTAAGGTTGAGAAACAACATAAGGGCAGAAAGCCTTTCCCTATGCCTTCCATAAATCAGTCTCATATCTCCACAAAGGGGTTTCCTTCTTACCCCAAGACTGAGACTACTTCAACCTTATAAAGGCCTTGCTCAAGCATAAAGGTATTCCAAAGAGGTTGGAAGGGAAGAAATGCTTCAAATGTCATGACTATGGTCACTTCAAGCCGATTGCACAAATAGAAAGACTCCCACCATTACAGATGTGGAAGAGATCTAAGCTGTTGAGGAAGAAACTAGTGATGATAGTTTGCAAATGAAGATCACATTTTGGTCATTGCGGATGTTGGTGAATTATTGGTGATCTGGAAATGACTTAATGTCAAAGAGGTTCCTCCTAAACTTGGTCAAAGGGAACAAATCTGTTATACTCAGTGTACCGTTGGAAGATGTGTGAGCTCACTATTGATGGTAGAACGTGCACCAATGTGGCTTCCTTCACTTGCATCAACAAGTTTTAACTACCAACCAATGCGAATGCAACCCTCTACATTCTTCAATGGCTTATGTAAGAGAGTGAGGTAACCACTTCTAGATAAGCTCTTGTTTCATTCTCGGTTAGTCCATATTGTGGTGAAGTGCTAGGTGATGCTCTAGCTATGGTTGCATATCATTTCTTGCTTGATAGATCGTATTCATATGATAATCATGTGATTCATGACAGGCTTACAAACACATAAGCATTCAAGCATAATGGTTGTAGTCTCACTTTGGCTCCATTGCCCCCACCCAAACCTCTCAAAATTAAACCGGAGAAGGGAAGTGAGAAAATCCTCAATGAGAGTGAGACATAACTATATAGAGCCATTAGTAATAGCAAGCCCTTATTTTTATGACTTGTAATAGAGTCAAATACAAGTGAGGTGGTGAAACCCATAAACCCTCGAGCTCAATCACTCTTGAAAGAGTTTGAGAATGTATTCCCCAATGATTGACCATTAAAGCTTTCTCCCTTGAGAGGAATTGAGTATCAAATTGATCTCCTATTAGGTGCTCCTTTACCTAACAAGTCAGCTGATCTATGTAATCTTAGTGAGTTAAAGGAGCTACAAATGCAAGTCTAAGAGTTGCTTGACTATTGGTATATTAGAGGGAGCTTGAGTCCTTGCTCAGCTCCTGTGCTTTTGGTACGTAAGAAAAATGGGACTTCGCATATGTGTGTTGACTTCAGGGCCATAAATAATATCATCGTCAACTACAGGTTCCCCATTCCTTGATTGCATGATATGTATGCTGAATTGCATGGGTCTAAGATCTTTTCCATGCTTGGCCTTAGGAATGTGTATCACGAAATTAGGATAAAAGAAGGTGATGATTGAAAAACCACTTTCAAGATAAGGTTGGGTTGTATGAGTGGCTTATTACGTCTTTTAGCTTGTCTAATGCTCCTAACACCTTCATTAGACTTATGAATGAGCTTTTGAGGCCTTTTATTAGGAAGTTTGTTGTGGTGTATTTTGATGATATTTTGGTGTACAGCCGTGATAAAACTTCTCATATGGAGCATCTTTCCCAAGTCTTTCAACTCTTGGGACAACAAAAATTATATTCTAAGCTTGAGAAATGTGAGTTATTCTCACCTCAAGCTATTTTTCTTGGCTATATTGTCTCAGGAGAAGGTATACAAGTGGACGAGTCCAAAGTTGAAGCCATCAAGAGTTGGCCCATGTCTACCTCTATTACGAAAGTTAGACGGTTTCATGGCTTGACATCTTTCTCTTGCCAATTCATTAAAGACTTTAGCTCTATCATGGCTCCCTTGACTGAGTGCACGACAATGGGAAGTTTTGAGTAGACAAAGGTTGCCCAAAGTGCCTTTAAAATAATAAAAAGTAAGCTATGATTGGCTCCTATCTTGGTTCTTTCCAAATTTGAGCTCCTTTCTGACGTTGAACGTGATGTTAGAGGCATTGGCATTAGGGTGGTTCTCACCCAAGTCAAACGACTCTTGGCCTATTTTATTGAGAAGTTGAGTGACCCTAAGCTCAACTACTCTACTTATGACGAGGAGTTTTATACTATCATCCGGACTCTGATCTATTAGAGTCACTACGTTAAGTCTAAGCACTTTATGATACATTTGGATTCCAAGGCCTTACCTTTCATCAATGGATAACCCAAGCTCAATGTAAATGCATGCCAAGTGGGTGGAACTTCCCCAATCATTTTTCTTCACTTGAAAGCACCAAGATGGCAAGACAATATGGGGGTTGATGCACTCTCAAGAAGAACTCTCCTCTATACTCTTGACACCAAAATCTTAGGATTTTACACTATCCAAGATCTCTACAAAGAAGATGAGGATTTCCAAGGGATTATTACAAACTCCAAGGATCATGACTCTGATATCTTGCAAGATGGGTTTCTCTTCAAGCAGACAAGCTATGTGTTCCTAGGGGCTCTCTAAGGGAGTTGCTTATGTGAGAGACCAATAATGGTGTATTGGGAGGTCATTTCAGCATAACAAAAAAATTTGACATCTTAAGGAGCACTTACATTGGCCTAAGATGGCGAGTGGTGTCCATAACGTTGTCTCCAAGTGTACTATGTGTCATAGTGCCAAGTGCACCTTTCACTAAGGGTTGTATACTCCTATTCCAACACCAAATAGCCCTTAGGAAGATGTGTGTATAGATTTCATTTTTGGTCTACCAAGAACCCAAAGAGGGCATGACTCAATTATAGTTGTGATTGACTGGTTCTCTAAGATGACCTACTTCGTTCAATGTCACAAGAATGATGATGCTTCCCTTTTTGCTTATCTATACTTCAAGAAGGTCATCAAGCTATATACAGTATAAAGAAGTATTGTCTCCAATAGGGACACCCAATTACTTTCCTAATTTTGGAGGTCTCTATGGGGATTGTTAAGAACCAAACTCTTACTTAGCAATATTTGCCACTCTCAAACTTATTGGAAACTAAATATTACTAACCAGACTCTATCTGCTGTCCTTAGAGGATTGGTAAGCAAGAACCTTAAGGAATGGCATTTAAACCTTTCCCATGCCAAGTTTGTTTATAATTGGGCTCCTGTATATGCTACATGATACTCTTCCTTTAAAGCTTGTTATGGAGTCAGTCCTCTTACTCCATTAGACCATCTTCCTCTTTCTGTTGAGCATAGGTCAACTTCGAGGCATAAGAGGGAGCTAAGGAAATGAAGAAGCTCCATTAGCAAATTCGAGCTTAAATAGAGAAATTCAATGCCTCTTACAAGACTAGAGCAAACAAACTTCAAAAGCCTTTGGTTTTTAACTAGAGAGATTTGGTATGGTTCTACCTAAGGAATGAGAGATTCCCTTCTAGAAGGTAAAATGAACTCATGGTTCTAGCAGAAAGTCCTTCCAAGGTAATGGAAAGGATTGGAGACAAAACCTAGGAGTTGGAGCTAATGGGAGACATGAACGTGAGAGTCACCTTCAATGTGGGTGATCTACCTCCTTATGTTTAGGATGACCTTGAGGATATGGAGCAAATACTTCTCATTAGGGGGAGGTTGATGTATATTAAGCTCCAAGGCAACTCTTGGCTACACCGTTATCCAAACCAAAGTGCAAGACAACATTCCTTAGTCAAGGAAGTCACCGCTCCAATACTTCATCCAGGTCCAACTTGGCTTCTCACCATCCAAATGATGTCCAATTGGAGATTCTTTGCTTCATAGAAAGCTTGGTAGGCAACTTTAGGATGATGCAATAAAACCTCAAGTTAGGCATCATTTAGTTTCCCCAAAGTGATAAAACCCCGATTGAAATTGGGATAAGTTTTTATCGGTAAACTCACTGAAATTGGGTTAAGTTTAAACCCTACCAAATAAAGCCCAATTAATGCATGCCAAAGTTTTGTTGACTTCTTAAGATATCTACTTTAGCTTTTTGTGCTGAAATTTGGTATTGGACTTCAAATGTGGGAGAAATGGTCCAAATTTATATAGTGTGGACGAAAATTCTAGTTTTGGAACAATCTAGAATTCGGCCTTAACCGAGGAGGATATAGCTGTAATCTTTGAG
>NCQV01076365.1:2678-15119 GCA_002740545.1 Lophocereus schottii | reverse complement strand
TTGACAAGTTATCAAGTGTTAGGTCTGGTCCGATTCAAAATTTATATTGACATGGTAGCGGACCCGGTTATAACCAGGTCTTAAATTTTAGAACTGGTCTAATAGGGCCCACTCTGTACCTAGTAGGTCTAAACCAATTCTTGATCCGAAATCAGGTACACGATTTTTTTGGCTCACCCCTACTCTCACCATTAGAGAATCGAGTTGAAAATTAGGATTATACTTCAATCACTCTAGATGTAGGTTAACTCATTATTGATAGACGGTCTTACACTAATGTAACTTTAATGACACTCATTAACAAGATTTAATTGCCCACTAAGGTGCTTCCAACTCCTCACATTCTTAAATGGTTCTCAAGCAAGGGAGCGAGGTCATCCTTTATTGTTATTTTTCGCAAGCGCACAGTTTATCTTTGTAATACCTACAGGTATCGTCCTCAAGGATGATTGTGAAATTAGATTACTAAGCTGAAACTAAATACCCCAATCTAAGACAAGAGGAAATTTTTATTAGTTTAACTAAATTATGATGTCGAACAGTACCAAACTAAAAGCTGAATATCATCCATTTCGACCTGCGTAGCCAAATAATAAAATGAATGATATTAATCTAAGCAAGCCAAACTATACGCTGGGACAGCCACCAAAGTAGATCATTAGCCAGTGGAATTCATTGACTCTTTTGTGAACTTGAATTTAAGAATCAACTGCAGTGCCCCAAAATTTCAGAATTAGGATCAATTGCTTGGACGCTTGATAGAAAATTAAAGTAAAGTGCACTCAAATTTCATGAACCCAAGCTCAGTTGTATAGAACCCAAAATTAGATATGAAGTTGGAAAGTAGAAAGATGAATAGAAATCGAAATTCTTAAATAAAGCTACTGCTGCTCTCAATCTGAAGCTGAGAAAAACGAAAACAAATATGAAAAGTTCTCCTCTCTATCTATTATGCCCACTCCCCTCTGCTGCTCAGACCTCTCCATTAAAACAAACGCAGCCTCCAGCCACGAAGAACGCTGTCCACACCTCCCAATTGATTGCCTTCATTGATTCTTTTGTAACCAATCAACTGATGATGGACATGAAGGAGGAGAGAGAGGACTTACGGTTTTAGGTGTGTGGGAGGTGAATGGTTATGCCCGAGTGCCTTGCTCTTTGTGGAGAAGACGACTGGCCATTAACGACTGAGGAAAAAGAGAAGAACGGGATGTGCAATGAATATTGATGATGAGAGAGAGAAGG
This sequence comes from Lophocereus schottii, assembly GCA_002740545.1. Classification (NCBI taxonomy): domain Eukaryota; kingdom Viridiplantae; phylum Streptophyta; class Magnoliopsida; order Caryophyllales; family Cactaceae; genus Lophocereus; species Lophocereus schottii. Next base: position 13,874 of record NCQV01076365.1, on the reverse strand, counting down.
AGGGTAATGGCTATGGCCGAGAGGAAGAAGAAGAGCCACAGATGGCTCTGTTCATGGCCCTGTTCTGCTGGGTCCAGAATGAAGGGTGAAGAAGAAGGAGAAAGGGGACAGGAGCTAGGTATCATGTGCCGTACACGTGCTCAGATAAATGAAAGGGAGAGAAGGAGAGATCAACATTGGGCCAGTGCAAGGAGAGGGGAAGAAATGAGAAGATGGGCCACGGCTGCTACTGGGAAGCAGGCTCAGAGAGGGGGAAAAGAAGGAAAGGAAAGAAGAAGGGGAAAGGGAAAAGAAGAGCTCGGTTGGGCCAGGTCTGGAAGAAGTCAGAGAGTTAGGCCCAAAGAAAAGAGAAGCAAAAGAAGAAGGAACGGGGGAATTGGGCTTCGGTGATGCACACCTCGGCCAGCCCAGAAGGAGAAAAAGGGGAAGGCAGGCCTGGGCTGCAGAAATAGACCGTGAAGAAGGAATAAAGGGAAGGGCTTTGTGCTACGCGTCATTCCTTCTTTATTTCCCACTTGATCCAATATCAAGCAAATTGAGCATTTTATCCAATTTTTCCAACTCTTCCATATTCCTACAAAATCAACAAAAACATTATTAAAAGTCTAATTTACAAATTTATTTAGAGCAAGTATTAAGTGATAAAAGGGTATAAAGTATCATAATTTCAGGAACACCCTTTCTAAATAAGTTATCATCTTCAGTTGCTCCATACTATGGTGAAGTGCTATGGCATGTTCTTCCTATAGATGTATGTCATTTATTGCTTGATAGACCTTGGTTGTATGATAATCATGTTGTTCATGATGGGCATGCAAATACACATGCATTCAAACACAAGGGCTGTAGTCTCACTTTGACTCCATTATCCCCATAAAAACCTCTTAAATTTAAACTGGGGAAAAAAAAGAGGAAAGCGTATACATAAGTGAAACATGGGTAGATAGGGTCAGTAGTAACACCAATCCTCTATTTTCCTCACTTATATAGAATCAAACACAAGTGAGGAAGCAAAACCGATACATCCTCTAGCTTGGTCACTTTTGAGAGAGTTTATAGATGTATTTTCCAATTATTTACCCCGAGGCTCTCTCCTTTGCGAGGAATTAAGCCAGAGGTGCTTCACTGACAAATCAGCTTATTGGTGTAATCCTAATGAGTCAAAGGTGCTTATATGACAAGTCTAAGAGTTGCTTGATTGTGAGTACATTAAGGAGAGCTTAAGTTTGTGTTTAGTTCTCGCCCTTCTGGAACCCAAAAAGGATTGGACTTGGCACATGTGTATTGATTTTAGAGCCATAAACAACATTACCATCAAGTATAGATTTTCTATTCCTCGATTGAATGATATGATTGATAAATTACATGTGCCCAAGGTCTTTTTCAAAATTGACGTTAGGAGTGGTTATTACCAAATTAAGATAAAGAAGGAGATAAATAGCAGATCGCCTTCAAGATGAAGTATGGATTGTATGAGCGGGTTGTGATGTCTTTTAGTCTATCTAATGGCCCTATTACTTTTATAAGGCTCATGAGTGAGGTTATAAGGCCTTTCATTGGGTGGTGTGCATTTAGATGATATCTTAGTGTATAGTCGTGATGAGGCATCTCATATTCAATATATCTCTCAAGGGTTCTAAGTATTGAGGCACAAAATTTTATACGCCGAATTTGAGAACTATGAGCTATTCACTCCTTGAGTCATTTTTTTGGGTACGTTGTGTCCAAAGGGGGAACTCAAGTTGATGAGTCCAAGGTTGAAGCTATCAAGAGTTGGCCTATGCCAAGAACTATCACAGAAGTAAAACCTTCCATGGATTGGGCTCCTTCCACAGTGGGTCCATCAAATACTTTAGCTCCAATATGGCTCTCTTAACTGAGTGTATAAAGAAAGGAAATTTTGATTATAGAAAGATTGACCAAAGGGGCTTTGAGGCAATCAAAGATAGGCTATGTTAAAATGCTATCTGGCTCTTCCCAACTTCAAACTCCTTTTTGAATTGAGTGTGATGCTAGTAGGTTTAGAATTGGAATGGTTTTCACTTAGGGCAAGTGCCCTGTAACCTTCTTTAATGAAGATATGACTGGTTCAAGACTTAACTACTCCATTTATTACAAGAAACTCAATGTTATTGTTAGAGCCTTGGAATATTGGAATCATTATCCCAAGTCTAAACACTTTGTATGCCATTTTGATTACAAGGGATTGTCCTAGATCAATGGTTAACACAAATTGAAACAAGATATGCCAAGTGGGTTGAATTCCTTCAATCCTTCACCTTCTCTTTTAAACATAAGAGTGAGAATAGAATAGTGTGATTGATGCATTCTTAAGGAGGTATGCTCTAATCTCAATCCTTGAGTCCAAGGTCCTTGGGTTCCATTTATCAAGGCTTTATATAAGGAGGATGAAGACTTTAAAGAAGTGCTGAAGAATCCATCTACCTTTGGCTCTTTGACTTTATAAGACGGTTTCCTCTTTAAGGCTAACAAACTTTGCAACCTTAATAGTCCTCTAAAGGAATTGATTATGAAGCAGGCTTATTAAGGAGCCCTAGCTAGTCACTTTGGCACCAATAAGACCCTTGAGACATTCATGCAGCACTTTTATTGGCCCAGTATGGGTGGAGATATTCATAAGGTGATCACAAGGTGCAATATTTAACACATAGCTAAAAGTCAGTTTTATCAAGGCTTATATACTCATCTTTCGGTTCCTACAAGGACTTGGGATAATATTAGCATGGATTTTATTGTGGCACTCCTAAGGACACCTAGGGCAAATGATGTTATTACAGTGGTAATAGATCCATTCTCCAAGATGGCTCCATTTATTGCTTGTAACAAAAGTAATTATGTTACTTACATTACGGATATCTTCTTATAAGAAATTTTTAGGCTTCATGGTATCCCAAAAACCATCATCTCAAGTAGGACAACAAATTTCTATCACACTTTTGAAGATGCCTATGGAGACTAGTGGGGACTAAGTTGGTTTTTAGCACTACTCACCACCCTCATACTAAAGAACAAACAGAATGACAAATTGATCTCTCGCAACCTTACTAAGGTGCATGGCTAGTAAGAGCTTAAAGGATTGGGATACCAAACATTCCCATGCCAAGTTTGCTTATAAGCAGCTCCCTCCTATGCTACCTATTATTCTCTCTTCGAGGTATGTTATGTCCTTAATCCTGTCACTCCCATTGATCTTATTCCCGTTCCTTAAGAATCAAAGGTGTGCTATAAGGCTGAAGCAAGTAAGAAGCTACATGAGCAAGCAAGAGCACAAATCAAGAAAATGAGTGAGCAATGCAGGCTTAAAGCTAATAAGAACTGCATTCACCCTAAGTTCAAGATGCGAGATCCTTTGTGGTAGCACTTGAGGAAGAACGGTTCCCTTTAAGGAGGAAGAACAAGCTTATGACTAGGGGAGATGGCCCTTACAAGGAGATATAAAATGTAGATGAGAATTCCTATAAGAGAGAGCTTCTGGGAACTTACAAATATCGATCAGCATTAATGTTGGGGATCTTACTCCTTACGTTGAAGACGAGAATGAGCATAATCAAGATTTGACGGCAACTCCTCTTTAAGGGGTGACGTTGATGTGGAGCAAACTACAAGGTTTGATCTACTCCCCAAGCAAAGGTCGTGATTCAAGTGAGAACAATGATGATTCTTAATAATTGGGCTCAAGGACTGGGTCCTCTAAGGTCATTGTTGACTTGGGGTCCTCGAAGGAGCCTAAATAAGCCTAGATAGGTGGTTGGCTAATTAGTAGCTTTAGATAAGGACCTTAGTTACTTTACTTCCCATAACCACTTCTTTAGCTTATTTTCATATTCTGGGCAGAATATCTTTCCTTCTCTCTTGATTTTGAATGGGAAAATGGGCTCCACATTTGGTAAACTACATTGTATTGGTATCTCCAGATGTCTATTTTTCATCAAGCTACAGATGGCCTTCCGATTACAAGTATCAAGGGTGATATTGGACTTTAATCGAGCAAGGGTTAGTGTAGGCTTGGATTACATAATTTTAATTAAGAGATTGATTGGCCTAACACATGGATGATTTACAAACTAATATTTGTTAGAAACTGGTAGACTCTTCTAGAAGCTTCTCATAGAAAAAGTTCTCCCAAATTCATCCATTTGGGTTTATAGATGATGTCACCAAGCTAGTGCATTTGTAGCCAATTCCAACTCAGCTTTTATTCTAGTGGTCTCTTTCTAATTGCACAGTTAGTTAGAATTTCATTGGTTAATTTCCTTATAATCCTGTTAGCTAGCACAAAACCTTGTAAGGGGAGTACTTTACTATGTATTAACTTATTCTTTGTAATATTCTCGTTAGGTGCAGGAAATGAAAAGCTCAATGCTTAGCACCTCTACAAAAATATTTTTTTTTTTATCTCTCTAGGAGAGTGGTGAATTTGATTATTCTCTTTAATTAAACCTTTGGTACTTAGGCTTTATTAGGTTGGAAGGGAGATTAATCTTTTATTGATTGCTATTATCTTTCTAGTTGAATCAATCAAGCGCTAGATTTGCAGGTTTCTTCATTTAGCAGTTCTTGTGGAATTTTGATCTTCTTCAATTTCTTGAATCATTTCTCAAGATTATTGTCTTTATTTGGCCACAAAATTTCTCACATGGTTCATGTAATAGGATGTAAGTCTAAGTATTGTCCATGTTCCATTACTGTATAACAAATTTGCAATGTTTTATTGTTTATAAAATAAGACAATGTGAAATAGGCAAATGTATGTTTAACTATAGGGTATCATATTATATTCAGCCCTTTTGGCCTTACTATTTTTATGTTTTCTATATTTAACATCTTCTGAAAAGGATGATATGCAACAAATATCACACATATAACCTATATGCTTACTATATATAGTACTATTTATTTATTTATTTTACAATTTTGAGTAATGGCTTAATTCGAACCCTTATTATGAATAAATTTTTTTGTTAATTATTCATTTCAATATCGTCCTTTTTCATCGATTGATGCTATTGATAGTAAGAACCTAGTTATCTCCTTAGGAGATATGTGTAACACCTCACTTTAAAGCTTTCATTAAATAAAGACTAAAGGTATGTTGAATAGTCTAAGCAATTCTTTGAAAATGTCAAGGCATTACAATAGGTGATTAGTTACCCTCCGGGGAATCGAAAATAAAAAGGCATCCTTAGACGAAGAAATTTTAGGGCTCAAAGGAGTTTCTCACCTAGGGGGGAAGAATGCGTAGAAAGATGCCACTTAAGTTTAATTTCATCATTTTAAGAATAGAAGTGCATCTTCATAAGCTTATAATCCAAATCTTACCCTTTAACAAATTGAGTATTTGCTAAGGCTACTTTCAATAAGAAGCACTGCAAATTCTACAACACAATTTCAATGGAAACTGATGATGAACTTGGAGTAATTTTTACAAATAATGTTGTTGCTCTGTTAGCTGTTTTAACTATTTCAGTGTTTCTTGCCGACCATAATTGTTGTTCGTAAACACTAGGTCAGCATATCATATTGCCACCACTAATACACAACTAATTAATCCTAGATCCATTCCTAACACACAATGACAACAATAGTCATCACATTGCTGAAGTTATTTGTGTGGGAAAATTCAATTGAGTGAAGTGCCCAGGGATGACTTTCATGTGCCTCAATTCAAGGTTAATCTTCTATCAGTATCAAAACTTGCTAAGTATAATCATTATAGGGTTACTTGTTGCTACAGAGCAAATTGGCTTGATGCCGTTGAGTAAGCAAAGTTGAATTTGAAGCATAATGTCAAGGCTCTCAAATAAGCACCAATCCCTTTCACCCTTGATGAAGGTCTTTGGGGGACCAATATCCAAAGTCTTTATTCATTTCTAGGCTTTGAAAGGCCCAAAGTAAATTAGTAATGGGTCAGAACAAATTAACAGCCGTAAATAAGAAGTTTAGACTAATGTCTTCACTACTCGGTTTATTTTAAGGAGCTTCAATCAACCTCAATATGAGTAGACTAATGTCTTCACTACTCAGTTTATTTTAAGGAGCTTCAATCAACCTCAATATGAGTTTTCATTTAGCAAATAATTTCCAAATAAAGCATATTAGGAATGTTTGGAAAGCTCTTTTAGTTACTTTTCATCAGTATGAATAGTTTTGGTATCATGAATTATTGACAGAGGAATTCAGAAAAGATGTTAAGCTACCAGGATCTAGATATACATTGGTCAGCCTTGGAAAAGACCTTAAAATAAGGTTCAACGATGTTGAAAATGCCCACAAAGGTAGGATGTGACAACAAAAATCATTCTAAGGGAATTTTTGGGGTATTTGTCAATGGGAAGGTTTGAGAAAGCTTCCTTATTTCATAAATAAGGTGCAACCAAATTTCGGCACAAAAAACAAGGAAGTTGACATTATTTGTACTATTTTCTTCAAATTTGAATTTTTTTTTCATTTAATGAAGCATTTTCATTCGGTTGCACATATGAGAAATTAATGTTTCACTCCTATTAGCTATGTATATTTGTTGCTTATTTTCTATTGGTGCTAGGAGGAGATTTTTTTCCTAATTTCTATTGGCTAAGGAAGTAATGTTCTTATTGGCTAATTCATTGCTTGGGGGATAAGCCTTGAGTCCCTTTAAGCCTTTAAATAGGCCAAATTTTTATTTTTGTAATATGAACTTTGATGAATGATATATGATGGTTGCTATTTCTCTTAAAAAAATCTACATTTCTGGTGGTACTTTTTAGACTCTAAATTTCATCTTAGTCCTTAATGGTTTAAGCATAGGAAGATTAAATGGTGTTTAAACTCTCTAACTGATGGAAGAATGTCCTTTATCTAAGAGATTTATCTTTTCTTTGTTGTCCTTTTTTAATCACACCTCATTTTAGCTTCTTGAACTATGCTTAATTCTATTCAACGTCTTTGCTCCAGACTTTGTTTTTTAGACTATAGGCACCCTAACCCTAGCCTTGACAACACAAGAGGCTTGCTTCATGCCAATTGATATCAAAGCACATAGGGCATCATATTGTTGATAAGGTTCCATTCATAGTTTGGTGTCAGTACTTTGTTTTCCTCCTACAAGTTTCAAAACTTCATAAAAAGCCTTCAACCAAAAATTCCTACTCCTTTGCTCATGTGAAAGGATGGAGAAAGCCATCCTTTAATCACAATACGAAATGAGAATATCGATATTGGGAGTACTCACGGTTAGAGGGGTAGAATGTCTCTAGTTATAGGCCCTGATAATGATGTTATCAGTCAAAACTCCATGTATGGTTACTCTCCTTAGAAAGATGAAGTTGCCGGGAAGAAAAGAATGGTTAGAAAACTAGCCCTAAAAGTGAGCTATTAAGGTTGTTGTCTTGAAGTTACAAAAATATACCCGTTTATGGTTGGAAAACCTTAAGAGGATAAGAATAACAAATGGAAAATCGAAGATAACCATTTGGTCTAGGTTGAAGAAGTACATGAGCAAGAGAATTATCCCTTAAAGTTATAAGCAATAGTTATATCTAAGAGTCACATCCCTTGGTCAAGTCACGTCCATTAGTCAAGGCACACTCAAGGGGCGAGGAGGAATACATAAGGGAGCTTGAACAACTCCAAATAAGAAGTGGCTTGTGTCATGAAGAAGAGCTTACAATAACAGGATTCATGTAATACTCGTGTTTTTAATTTGGTTGAAACTAACTAATTCATCTAACAATTTCATCAAATTGTAGTTATATTATTTTGGTTAATATAGATTAATATTAGTATGCTTATTTAAGCGAGTAATTTTACTAAAAATAAAATTATTATTATTAGCTTTAAAATTTTACGACGCATGTTTTACGAGTATAAGATAGTACTTCATCGAATGTTAGACTGAGTATTATGAATAACAAGTTTAATTTTGGGCTAGGAGAGTCGAGTTAAACTAGTAATAAACAACAACCAAAAAAAAAAAAAAAAACAGAAAAGGAGGTTGAAGCCCCTTTCTGCCCAAGGAACAAAAGCAAGAAAATGGGGACCCTACTTCCCCCATTCTCACAACCCCCTCAACGACCCACTGGGGAGGGGAGAGAGCGGTCAGGCGGCGACGACAGAGCTCTTTTGCGGTAGCCCACATCGTGGCATCCCATTGGTCGGGCTGAACCTTGGTGCCACATGAGGGTGGGTTTGAGTGGTTAGCATTTCAAACCCTCAACGCCACCAGTGATCTCCACCTTCAACGTGAGCGAGAGTAGGGAATAAAGGTGAGAATGAGGAAGACCGGGGAGTCACTGCAACAATAGCACCAATTGAATGATGCAGAGCAGGAGGAACGAGCAACATCAAACCAGGGAAAAGGGTTACGTGACCACCAGCAGAGAGAGAGGGGAACCAGACTCAAATTAGTTTTGAAATCACTCATTTAGCCCATTAATCAGGTCCGTTAACTTGGAATCAAGGTGGGTGTTTCTTGATTACTCAAACTACTAATAATTTTATAAGGTTTTACAATTTTGTTTATTGAGTCGATTTGATTATGGTTGGTTAACTAAGTCGATTTGATTGTTGAATGATGAATGAGTTGGTTCGATTATTGAATTTGTTGTTTTTATTCTGAATCATTGAATGCGTTGGTTCAATTATTGACTATGTTGATTTGATTCTGAATCATTGAATAAGTTGGTTTGATTATTGACTATGTTGATTTGATTTTGAATCGTTGAATGAGTTGGTTCGATTATTGACTATGTTGATTTGATTCTGAATCATTGAATGAGTTTGTTTGATTATTAACTATGTTGATTTGATTTTGAATCATTGAATGAGTTGGTTCGATTATGGGGGGCGGAATCTGAGTATGTGAGAATCGGGTGTAACAAGCAATGTGTGTGGTTACTTGGAATAGTTTGAAAATGAATTGAATTGATTTCTAAGGACTCTTGTAGAGGGTGTTCTATGGAGGGAGGTCGGGTTGTGGACAAATTAGTGTGATTCTGAATATTTGGTCCATGTGTACGAGACTATTTAGTTTCTGCTGAACTGACAGTAATTCACAAAGGATTTTTGTACATTAATCTCACCCCCTGCTAAGGCTATTGCGTGCATGCTCTATTACTTTAGAAAGAATGGAAAAGGATTGGAAGTCGGCTGAATGCCTCCCGAATCAACTCAGTAGTGAACCAAATTCATGAACTATGTGGCGACTTAACTTGTCTTAACACACTCTGCTTGAACTTCACTTGCTTGACTGGTTGCATTCCATATAGACTTGCCAAAACTAATCCGAAACCTAAAACTTGAACCAAATGACCCAAACCCATTCCCAAACCGATACCAAAGATGGAATGAATCAATCTAGATCTGAACACTCGAAGTAACCCAATCTATAACCGAACGAAACCTGAATTCTAGTATGAACTGAACTGAACTGAACTCAACTGAATTGAACATGAACAATCCGAATCTGAACCGAATCATACCCGATTTAAAATCGATTTGATTCTTACTTGATTTAATTTTACCCGAATAAAACCAAAGCCGAGTATACATGACCCGAATATAACTTGAACCAAAGCATACTTATAACCTATCAACCCAAAACTATTCCTACTTCCCTAAATTTCATTGCTAGGGCCTCAAAGACGAGCTCCTATAGCAATTTGGCACAAGGTTTAATAAACAGCAAGTTATAATCTAACTATTAATGATAGTGTATAATGTCATTAAAGTCTATAACCAGTAGGTAAAATGTATTATTATTGACATATTTCAATTAGCTCTAGCAGTAAGTAGGAGACTGAGGGAGGTTTAGGTAGCTACTGGGGAGTAGGAGACTAAAGGAGGGTTAGGCGACAGCCTGCAAGTAAGAGACTGACTAACTAAGGGAGGGTTAGGGCATTAAGCGGCGAGAGACGAGGAACTTAATCAAAGCAACTATCATAGTCTCAATTGTCTAGTGTGTCGTCAAGGGTTTTCAGCTTCAATTAGGTTTCGCTTCTTAAAATAATAAAATTCTAAAATTATTAGCAGCAACTTTTTGTTTGGATTTTATACTTTTGGGTGGAATTCTGAATTTTTCAAACTCATTTAGTTGAGTTTAGTGGGAAAAGAAAAATAATTTAAGAGGAAATTTTTACAAATAAAATCAATTAGAAAGTTAAAAGGAAAAACAAAATAGTTAATATTTTTAAACTTTTAATTTGATAGATATGTAGTAAAAATATAAGACAAGGTCAAAATAGAAATTAAGAAAAGATAAGCGTAATTAACAAATTATTAAACTTATTAGGATCTAGCAATCCTATTCTATTATTTGATTCACTTAATGACTTAATGTAATGTATGCTATAATTATAATATCATTCTGTGATTACTGTCAAAAATACTATGCCCCTAATCTATGTTTCTAAATCATCTTCATAACATGTTTAATTCCCCATAATCATGTTCAAGAGTGCAAGCTTACATATGATCTCATAATATTGTGACTCATTTGAATTTCGGAAAATTAAATTCCAAGTCTTGAGTTTTGATAACGAACATTCACAATCACATGAATGTAATGCTAATTGACACATACTCATATATTGTTGTTGTTTTTGAGTTGTGACTCAATATGGACATGCAGATCAAGTTGTTAATCTCACTCGGACAAATCTTTGAATTTTGATGTATGAATGAGCTCTCAAAGAACATTGATTTGATTATTGAAAATGTCGACTTGAACCAACTTTTTCTGTTTACCAACTTCAAATATGACAAACGTCAAGTTATGAACAAACGCCGAGGCTAAAAATAAATTTTTATTATGTTCATTCTTTTTTTTTGGAATTTTTGAAGGTATGTTTTGGTATTGAGTCTTACAAATGAGACCATTGACTCATGATTTGCGTCAGGTTGGTTCATAATTTTGTCATCGCAAGGCCCAATTAAGATACTTGAAACTTGACTTAACAACACATAATCCTTTGGATTATTGTATAATGCATCTGATATAGGGTCACGGATGGATAGTATATTTCTATTTGTAAGTTACTAACTTTCCTAGTAAATTTATAACTAAGCCCATTAAATTTTCCATAACAAAAGTCTCTTTCAATTATATATATATATATATATAGAGAGAGAGAGAGAGAGAGAGAGAGAGAGAGAGAGAGAGAGAGAGAGAGACATACATACATATACATATATATATAT
>NCQV01076358.1:9861-21767 GCA_002740545.1 Lophocereus schottii | reverse complement strand
TAAAAGATCCAGATGTGAGAGGTCATGAATTTTGCTCGTATTTAAACAGATTTTAGAATTGATTATGATTCAAAATAATAAAAAGGACTCTTAATTATGTGTTGCAGAGTAATATTTATATATNNTATAAAACAATGTCCGAACTTATATTACAGGGAATTGTCTTTTGCATTTATAAAATATTGCTGGTAATGATAAACATTTGTTAGTTTATGTTATACGAAGTTTACAAAATCAAAATGGTACCTAAATTCTTTTTTTGTATGTCAAAATTGTACATGATATGATAAATCCCAAAATGCCCTCGGGGACAATTTTTTTTTATTTGCTTGCAATAGCTGGTGGTCCTACACTTTTTATGGCTTATCCTTGAACCGACATCAATAATAAATTCCCTGGCCACCTCTAAAATTGGGATTTCAGGAATTTTTTTTTCTTGTTTTTTTTTTTAAAAATGCCTTCAGATCTAAATTTTTGGCGTGGGCTTTATTTTCCACTTTTTGAACTAGAATCAGATTTCTTTTTTTCCCCGGCTTGTTTTGATTATGTATGTATGTGCATATGTAAGTCAATGTGTAAACAAGTTTATGATTCTGGTTGTATTAATTATTAGTTCAATTCCACAATTGGATGATTCAAAAAATGTTACTATATACAACAACAACAACTTCCAGTGTAGGTCCCGCTTTCGCGGGGTCTGGGGAGATCCAGTTGTAGGCAACCTGGTATTTCTACCCATAGAGAGGTTGATTCCTTAAGACCCACAAAACAATTTTTTTTTTTTTGGAAAGATGTTCATATAGAAAACGAATGCAAACCGAAACCAAGGAGAAGAAAATGCGCCGGAGAGCAAAATAAACAAGGAGAGCAAAAAATGTTATTATATAGTATCTGAATTTCATAACTCATGTGAAAAAGTTAAAATCTTTCTTAAAAAAGGTCTACTTACTTTTTTCCATACTCATTATTCATCTAATCTAGCGTTAAAATCATGATATTCTGAAACGGTTATGTCATATTAATAAGTAGATAGAAATTTACGCTCTATCTTCTCCTGTCCATATGTAAAATGCTTCTATTTGTCAAGAGTTAAGACAAAGCAAAAGCGACTAATTATAAGGGATAACCATGCTTAAATGGACTAACTTAGAGACAATCTCAAGCTGCTTTTTGCCGGGAAGTCCATGATATTGAGGATGAGGCATCATATATATAAAGGAGAGCAAACTAACTATTTTCAATTTTATACACAGTGTAAGGATTATTAGAAATAAGGTTGAAAGGGCAAAACCAAGAATGTTTAGATTGATAATGAACCTGCAAAAGATCAATAGACATATCCTAATTTCTAAGTCGCGTTGAGGATGATTATGGGTTATGACTGTTTACTAATATATGCCTTTAATATTTATTACAGTATTTAGATTGTAGTCGAAGAATTATAATCTGGTGATGTGTAATGAAGAATCATTTTTTAACTTGTAAAATCAATGAGAGTATGAGACTAGAAGAGTTTTGATAACTTAAAATGAAAAAAAGATGAAAAGTATGGATGCATATAATTTCTGATCTTTTTATTTTATATTTTCGTTATTTTATCTATAATTATAGAAAATTATATGCTTTAAAAATAAGAGCTTTTTTGACAGAAAAATTATTTTGGGCAGCTTTACAGAAAAAAAAGAAGAAGAGAGAAACCATGAAAAGACTCGCAGGACCGATGACGCTCTGTAGAATGGAGAGCGAGAGAGAGAGACAGAGGGAGAAGCAGAACAACACAACTTACACTGTTGACGGAAAAGGAAACCCAAAGTCCCTCTCTCTCTCTCTCTCTCCCCCCTCCATTGACGGGCCTCTTAAATTGCTCCCAATTCTTCAGTGAAGCTGTCCAAATTTCAGGAATTCTTTTCCCGAGTCATCCCTGGAAAAGCCCACATTCTCAATTGCAAAATCGGGTCTCCTTTTTGCGCCCTAGATTCTGCATTGTTCTTATCAATATGATCCAATCGCTTGCACATTTGCATTTTTGAATTTGATAATGTACTCTCCTTTCTCTCTCTCCAATTGGGTCACTCGTTTTATTTGTTGTTTCTTCTGTGTTCGATTTTGATCGTTGCAGTGCTGTTCTGGGATTTGCAGGCAATGGTGAAGAACTGAAGATGATGAAAAATCAAATGAATTAAGTTTCTCAAGCATATTTTGGTCCAGAAGTGGGGATAAAGCATAGTTTGTAAAGTCTTGTACATAGCATTATTACTTTGGGTGGAGGTAACGACTTTCCTCTATCTAATTTTTGCAATTGACGATTACAGGAAGTTTGTTTCAGTGGATGAGATCTATAGTTGATTGAAACGGCTGAATTGGTGTAAATTTTGTTAAGGTTTTTGAGCTGGGGTGGTTATTGTTGTGTATTTTAAGTAAAATTTTGTTCGTTTTGGCAGTTGATTCCAAGTGTTTAGGCAGTTGTCTTTCCCAATCTTGTGTTGTTTGAGTGAGACTGATTTGTTGTTCTCACGGGCAGGTGGCCAAATATTTGCATAGCTGGCGTCGTTGTTGCAAATGCCAAATCTCTCGTCTCGTGAATTTGAAGCAGGAGAGCTTGTCTCCACTTCTGGGAATAGGTTAATCTCTCTCATCCAATTAGAGCTGCTTCCTTTCTTCTAAAATGTGCCTTAGTTCAGTTGTCTTTGTTGCTCAATAGTTGTGGTCCTTACTGATTGGTGATGAAGATCGGTATTATCCCCGTGAAACAAGTGCAATTGTCTTGCCAGCACCCTGGTTCTATGAAAAACCTGAACTTGTAGAATCAGACGTAAAAGATGGTCCCAACAATGATCAGGCCTGATCCCCAAATCACTCTCGTTCCTGAGACCTGTCACTGAAACCAAAGTAATGCAGATACTTTCACTTCCTAGAGGATCTTAGGTGACCTAATCCCTTGGCGGTGCTGTTATTTTGAAGCAGTTGTAAGTGATGATTTCTGACAAAACATGGGTTGATATCTCAGGGAATCAAATGGGGCTACACAAATGGATGATGAGGAGAGCACCATGGCGACAGTTGCTCAATTTATTGAGCAGCTGCATGGGAACATGTCCTCACCACATGAGAAGGAACTCATAACAGCACGTTTGCTGGGCATTGCTAGAAAAAGGAAGGATGCAAGGGCACTTATTGGTTCTCATGGTCAAGCAATGCCATTATTTATATCTATACTCAGAACAGGGACGTGTGGGGCCAAGGTGAATGTTGCTGCAACTCTTAGTGTTCTTTGCAGAGATGAAGACTTACGGTTAAAGGTGCTTCTAGGGGGGTGTATTCCGCCACTGCTTTCGCTTTTGAAGTCAGAGTCCAGTGAGGCCAGGAAGGCAGCTGCTGAAGCAATATATGAAGTGTCTGCTGGGGGACTGGCTGACGATCATGTGGGCGTGAAAATATTTGTCACAGAGGGTGTTGTCCCAACCCTGTGGGAGCAGCTAAATCCGAAGACTCCGCACGACAAAGTGGTAGAAGGTTTTGTAACAGGAGCATTGAGGAATCTATGTGGTGACAGGGATAGCTATTGGAGAGCAGCACTTGCTGGTGGAGGAGTGGATATAATTGTGGGCCTTCTTTCTTCAGCGAATGCAGTTTCACAGTCAAATGCTGCTTCTCTTTTGGCCCGCTTGATGCTAGCATTCAATGATAGTACACCCAAAGTAATAGAGTCTGGAGCTGTTAAAGCTTTGCTCCAACTGTTGGGTCAGGACAATGATCTATCTGTCCGTGCAAGTGCTGCTGATGCTTTGCAAGCTGTTTCATCAAAGTCAGATGAGGCTAAGAAAGCAGTTGTGGATGCGAGTGGTGTTCCAATTTTAATTGGTGCTGTAGTTGCACCTTCCAAAGAAGGTATGCAAGGGGAATTTGGTCATGCTCTTCAGGAGCATGCAACACAAGCCCTGGCTAACATATGTGGAGGGATGGCTGCTTTGATCATGTATCTTGGAGAACTAGCGCAGTCTCCTCGCTTAGCTGCTCCAGTTGCTGATATAATTGGAGCATTGGCCTTTTCTTTGATGGTCTTCGAGCAGAAATCCGCCGTTCAAGAGGAACCATTCAATATAAAGCGGATAGAAGACATATTAGTCACACTGCTAAAGCCCCGAGACAATAAGCTGGTGCAGGACCATCTGCTTGAAGCTATGTCCTGCCTTTATGGTAACATTTACCTCTCAAGGTGCCTTAGTCATGCCGAGGCAAAGAAGATACTTACTGGCCTGATAACAATGGCTGCTCTTGAGGTGCAGGAACACTTCATTGTTGCTCTCACAGGCTTGTGCTCAGATGAAGTAGACATCTGGGATGCCATCAAGAAGAGAGAAGGAATTCAGTTATTAATATCGTTGCTGGGGCTGTCTGGTGAACAACATCAGGAGCATGCTGCTCAGTTGATGGTGATTTTAACTGATGAAGTTGATGATAGCAAGTGGGCCATTACTGCAGCTGGTGGCATTCCTCCATTAGTGCAACTCTTGGAGGCAGGATCTGCAAAGGCAAGGGAGGATGCAGCGCATGTGTTGTGGAATTTGTGTTGCCACAGTGAAGATATTCGTGCATGTGTTGAAAGTGCAGGAGCTATCCCAGCGTTGTTATGGCTTTTGAGAAGTGGCGGACCTAAAGGGCAGGAAGCATCAGCTAAAGCACTAGTAAAGCTTGTGCGCGCAGCTGATACTGTTACCATTAATCAGTTGCTTGCTATGCTTCTGGGAGATTCTCCGAGCTTGAAAAGGCATATAATCTGTGTCTTAGGTCATGTGCTTACTATTGCATCACATAAGGAGCTAGTGCAGAGGGGTACTATGGCTAATAAAGCGTTGAAATCCCTTGTCCAAGTTCTTAACAGTTCAAATGAGAAAAACCAAGAGTATGCAGCTTCTGCTCTAGCTGATCTTTTCAGTTCTAGACCAGATATTTGTAATAGTCTCGCAACTGATGAAATCATCCAACCTTGCATGAAGCTTTTGACGAGTAAGACTCAAGCTGTGGCGACCCAATCAGCTCGAGCATTAGGTGCTCTTGCGCGGCCTGCAACAACAAACAGTCCAAGCAAGATATCTTGTATTGCTGAGGGAGAAGTCAAACCTCTAATCAAACTGGCTAAAACTTCCTTTATTGATGCTGCTGAGGCTGCAGTTACTGCACTAGCGAATCTTCTATCTGATTTGCAGATTGCTTCAGAAGCGCTGGCTGAAGATGTTGTTTCGGCTTTGATAAGAGTACTGGGAGAAGGTACCGTGGAAGGCAAGAAAAATGCATCACGCGCTTTATACCAGTTACTTAAGCACTTTCCGGTGGGAGCCGTACTAAAAGGGAATTCTCAGGGTCGATTCACTGTTCTTGCTCTCGTTGAATTATTGCATATGACAGACCTAAATGATATTGGTGCAGTTGATGCCTTGGAGGTGATTTCACTTTTGGCTAGGACAAAACACAGAGCTAGCTTTTCTTACCAGCTCATGACTACCCTCACTGAGGTATCCTCAGCCTTAGAACCTCTTGTGCATTGCTTGGCTGAAGGGCCTCTAACAATTCAAGAGCTGGTGATAATAGTTCTTTCAAGGCTTTGTGGGCATCAACCCTTGGTGCTAGCTGACATTTTGATTGTAAAACCTAAAACGGTTGCCTCTCTGGCAAATAGAACAATGCATTCATCTTGCTTAGAAGTAAAAATTGGAGGGGCTGCATTGCTTACTTGTGTTGCAAAAGAGCATAAACAGCAGTCAATGGATTCACTTGGTTCATCAGGGTGTTTAAGGCCTTTAGTACGCTGTTTAATTGACTTGATTAGGCAAAGTTCTGGTTGTTACTCGTTGCAACTTGAGACAAAAACTCCTGGAGCATTGAGGCGGAGAACATCTTTTGAAGAAGCTGATGAGTTTGATGCCCCTGATCCTGCCTCTGTTTTGGGGGGTGTAGCTTCCTTATGGTTGCTATCAATAATTTCTTCATTTAGCGCGGAGAGCAGACATGCTGTGATGGAAGCTGGAGGAGTTGAAGTCCTCTCAACTAAGCTTGCCCACTATACCTCAAACACGCAGGTTCATTTCATTGGCTACCCCCCCCCTTCTTCTTCCTGCTATTATGCATGGTAGTACTTTCTCCAAATTTTAGCTTGTGTTTGCCAGGACATCTATCTTGTTCTAGCTTGTCAGTGTACTAGTTTCTTCAAGGGGGTGTATGGACTATCAAAACGTGCACAGCTGAGTGACAATGATCACTCTTTTCACTATTCATTTTTCGTGTTATGTAGATTGAGGCTGGATGTTTAGAAAACATTTATCACTTTGATTAGTAGCTGGCTATCATTTCTTTGATAACGTTTTGTAAGGTTAGGGAAGGGTGATTTTAAAAAATTTCTCTGTCAAGAATGTTGTGGACTTAGGAAAAGAAAAACACATGGGAAGATGGAAACCGCATTTTCTACATATCTGTAACCTTTAGATTGACTGTTTTCTTGATAAAAAAGGCTTATCTCTATCCATGGCTTGAAGTGGAGAGCATTAACCTTAAACTTTATGTAATCTTAAGAAATCCAAAAAAGGATGGCTAATAGGTTTAGGCCAATCCATTTAAGGGTAAGAAGGTTGCTTTATTATCTCCTGGACGAAACCGTGTAAATTATCTTGATTGCACCCAATTGACCTCATATAGACTTTATGTCGTAGGTCGTGTGCATCACAGCATGAGCCTATCAAATTTTGAATTTCAATTTCAAATTATATTGAAGGGCGTATGGCTGTTAGAATTTATATGGATTTTTAGTCATTTTGTTGTCAACTTCTGATAGAGATTGGTTGAAAAACTTTTAAAGGCCAAATATGAACGCACAATACTCATTGGGAAATCCATGAAATTTGTTTAATGGTGTCCTACTTTTGAATTTCGTCGGATATCATAAGTTCCAATTAATGTTTGTGTCTTTGTGAGTGTTCGCTTTGAATCTTTTGAGGATTTATACTTAATTTAAAAGACTTTTTGTCTAACCACTGCCTGTTACACTGTCCCGGGCAAGCAAGATCCACGTATGGATAAAGTGACATCATATATACTTGGACTGCAGAATAGATGTGCAACCAACATTACGTTACAGGTTGTTGTGGATGGTTTACCTGAAATCTTGGTTGCTAACTTGCATCACATAATAGCCTTTATTTGCATCCTAAGAGATTGTCTGCAGGTCCCGAACGTAAATTTCTATATACTGGATCTCTGGACTTGAAACTTAACAATGTTTGATACAAGTGCTGCTATTACAGTGATCATAAGATGTTTATGAGGACTCAACAGCTCCCTTTATGTTGGCAGGCAGAATTTGAGGACACAGAGGGCATATGGATCACTGCTGTGCTCTTGTCTATTCTATTCCAAGATGCGACTGTTGTCTGTGATCCTGCAGTTGTTCGTGTCATACCTTTACTTGCACTTTTGCTGAAATCTGATGAAATGGTTGACAGGTTCTTTGCTGCTCAGGCAATGGCCAGCCTTGTCTGTCATAGACATAAGGGAATTATGACAGCAATTGCAAACTCAGGTGCAGTTACTAGCCTAGTATCCCTTATCGGGTTTGTGGACTCAGATATATCAAATATTATTTCCTTGATTGAAGAGTTCTCTTTGGTCAGACACCCCGAGCAAGTTGTCCTGGAGCGCCTTTTTGAGTTAGAAGAGGTGAGACTGGGCTCTACTGCTCGTAAAGCTATACCATTATTGGTTGATCTTCTGAGACCAATGCCGGAAAGACCTACTGCACCTCCAATTGCAGTCCATCTTTTGACCCAAGTTGCAGATGGAAGTGATGCGAATAAACTGATAATGGCAGAAACAGGGGCCCTGGAAGCACTCCCAAAGTATTTGTCATTAAGCCCTCAAGACATCACTGAGGCATCAATTTCTGAGTTGCTGAGGATACTATTCACCAACTCAGAACTGCTTAGGCATGATGCCGCTGTTAACTCACTCAGCCAGCTAATAGCTGTTCTTCGTTTGGGATCGAGAAATGCTAGGCTTAGTGCTGCTAGGGCTTTGTGTGAACTTTTCAATGCTGAAAACATTAGAGATTTTGAATCAGTCAACCAGGCCATTCAGCCACTGGCTGATATGCTTGATGCTACATCGGATGCTGAGCAGGAGGTTGCTCTTCTTGCCTTGCTCAGATTGATTGCTGGGGATACTTCCAAAGGCTCTTTGTTAACAGATGTTGAGGGAAATCCGCTGGAAAGTCTTTGCAAGATTTTATCTTCTAATGCATCCTTGGAACTAAAACAGAAAGCTGCAGAGCTATGTTTCATTCTATTTAGCATTCCAAAAACTAGATCAATGCCAATTGCTACTGAATGCATGCAGCCCATTGTATCACTGATGGGCTCTGATTCTGATTTAGCAGTGGAATCTGCTGTCTGTGCTTTTAACAATTTGTTGGATGATGAACAACAGGTGGAGCATGCATCAGCATATGATGTTGTTGATCGCCTTGTTGCCTTGGTTTCTGGTTCTAAGTATCGGCTTATCGAAGCTAGCATCTGTGCTCTCATAAAGCTGGGCAAAGACCGGACTCCTTGCAAGCTGGATATGGTCAAAGCTGGGGTGGTCGATAATTGCCTTGAGATTCTCCCTGGTGCACCTAGTTCTTTGTGTTCCACAATTTCAGAGCTATTCCGCATTTTAACCAACAGTGGTGCAATTGCTAGGAGTCCCACAGCTCCTAGAATGGTGGAACCACTTTTCAATGTTTTGCAACGCTCTGATTTCAGTATGTGGGGACAACATAGTGCCCTTCAAGCACTAGTGAATGTGCTGGAGAAGCCTCAGAGCTTAACGACGTTAAAACTTACTCCCAGTCAAGTCATTGAGCCATTGATATCATTTTTAGAATCTCCTTCACAAGCAATCCAGCAACTGAGCTCTGAATTGCTATGCCATCTTCTTGCTCAAGATCATTTCCAACAAGATATAACTACAAAAAATGCAGTAATACCTCTAGTCCAGCTTGCAGGAATTGGAATTTTGAATCTACAGCAGACTGCAGTCAAGGCGCTGGAAAAGATTTCACTGATGTGGCCAAAAGCAATTGCAGATGCCGGAGGAATTTTTGAGCTCTCAAAAGTTATTATTCAAGATGATCCTCAGCCGCCTCATTCATTATGGGAATCAGCAGCATTAATCCTCTCGAATGTACTTCGTATGAGCATAGAGTATTACTTTGAAGTGCCATTAGTGGTCCTTGTGAAAATGCTACACTCATCAAATGAGAGCACCATCACTGTGGCTCTTAATGCTCTCATGGTTCAGGAAAGGAGTGATAATCGCAGTGCTGAATTAATGGCCGAGGCTCAAGCTGTAGATGCTCTCTTGAACCTGCTAAGATCACACCATTGTGAGGAAGCAGCTGGAAAATTACTGGAAGCGTTATTTAATAATGTCCGAGTAAGAGAGATGAAGGTGTCAAAGTATGCTATTGCACCTCTATCACAATATCTATTAGATCCTCAAACCAGATCACAATCTGGCAGATTGCTTGCAGCTTTGGCTCTTGGTGACCTGTCACAACATGAAGGGCTTGCTAGAGCACGTGATTCGGTTTCTGCTTGTCGTGCTCTTGTAAGTTTGTTGGAAGACCAGCCAACGGAGGAAATGAAAATGGTGGCAATTTGTGCTTTGCAGAATTTTGTGATGAACAGTAGAACAAATAGACGAGCTGTTGCAGAAGCAGGTGGCATTCTCGTCATTCAGGAACAATTACTATCTTCTAACTCAGATGTTGCTGTCCAGGCGGCGTCGCTGATTAGGTTTCTTTTTTCTAACCATACTCTTCAGGAATATGTCTCTAATGAGCTCATAAGGTCTCTAACAGGCAAGTACTGCGTGGAGCTGTCTTCTTCTTCTTCTTCTTCTTCTTCTTCTTCTTCTTCTTCTTCTTCTTCTTTTACGTTATGTCTTTTTTGTGCCCTTGCCACATGATTGAGGAACGGACATTTGTTCCTTACTGTTAGTGTGCCTCTTGTTGACATTTAGGCTCCAATTAGCTGTTGGCAATTATGTTAACAGAAGCCAATTGAAACCAGGAAGAATGTACCTAGAGGACCATCTGTCTTAAGAGCTACTGAAACGATAGACAAATGTTAAGACAACTGTATAGGCGGTGATTTCTTTGAAATTCAAATGTGCTAAACCTACCAAATTATCACTTTGCTCCAACCTGTCCAGGATGAAGCTCCTAGTCCTCAAATATTCAGTAGTTACCCTGCTACCAAACATTTCTTGCCATGGCAGTCAATGAAGTCTACATCTTCCCTAGGCAGGACTCTCAGCATATGGAACTATGGATTTAGACTGGCCCTCAATGGAAGCGCAGATTCAAAAAGTGGGCTCATTGCAGAATAATTAACAACCTCTCTGAAACCCTCGAGCTTCCAGCATAAGAAAGCCATTGAAATATGGGTGAACCCGGCTCCACCCAGGACCTTGAATGACGCCCCCCAAATATTCCCAGAGATGCAGCAATGCAAAAGGGGAGGACCCATATGCTGATAGGAACTCGATGAAAAGAGGATAGATATTAAAAGCAAGGAAAGATTGTGGAAAATCTCTAGACCCAACATAAACGTCCTTCACAATCACCAAGATTGTTAGCACCTGGTGGATCATGGTATGCATGCGAATGCGGTTTGCTACGTAATTATGCTGATTTAGTCTGATCTTGGGTGCTGCATTTTATCTGCGGTATGCAGAACCCACAGATCAGGAATGCACATCTTGAGCGGCTTGAGCATTCTGTGTAAGATGATCCTAACAAAAACAAATTTGCTCACCTAAGCTCATCGTGTGTTTCACTGACAGAAATAGATGCTAAGCTACCTTGGAGATATTCAAGGATGTTCATGAATGACATTAACATCTGCTGCGTGACATTAGTGTCTTTCCCATTTTGTTGACGTGTTCTGTTAGATCTGTGTCCTGGTAGATCTGTATCAAAGGAAATTGTCACAAAGAATGCCTGTTTCGCAATGTTCAAGCTGCTTCATCGTTTTGCTCTACAAAATCTCTCGAAGACTTATTTTAGCAGTAAAATGGCCTCAATCTCTGCGATGATTTGCAACCAACCTATGCATCTAGGTGTTATCAGCTGTTTCAGTTGGGGGATGGGACTTACGGGAGTTCTAGGGAAGTACATAACCGGTACAGTATTCGTAACTCGATTAGTACAAAGAATCTTTCCCTGCATGGAATCTAGACCCCTTTCTAACTAGAGGTCCCAGGCAATGCCAAGAGAATTGGACCAGCCCATCTGGTTTGATCAGCTCAACTGGGAAAAGGATCTTAGGAGGGCTAATATCTCTAAAATCTGTGGACTTTCGTGCTTATGAGACAAGCCAGAACCCGCTATTCTGCAAGCTTCCCCTTAACTTTCTTCCATCTGCTAATGGAGCTTCTTCCAAGAATTGATGCTTCCTTGTTTCTTTTCCACTTTATTCACTAGCAGGTATATATTTCAACATTTTGAGATATATACCTAGTCCTTTGAGATTATTGGTAAAATTTTGTATATTGTATAAGCCTAAATTTGAATCTTTTATCATTAAGAAGTGGTTCTCAATTTGAGAAATCCAAGCCAGCAGCCCAACTGTTCGGTCCCTCCACCCCCTACTATCACTCTTTCTTAGCATTGCATGCCTGCATCATGTCTAGGTTGTGGGGGATTATATGTGCACTATGTTAATCTTATATTTGGTCATGGAGAGGTAGTCTTATTCCGAATTACTTGGCCTACTATGCTACATTCCTGTCCCCACTTCCACTAGACAAGAAGTTTGGAAAATGGGTATGTCAACTGTGATACTGATGTGTCTTCCTTTTCTTGCTTATGTTGC
>NCQV01076350.1:7757-22762 GCA_002740545.1 Lophocereus schottii | reverse complement strand
CTATATGCTAGATGGGAGTGGATGAAGTTTGGTAAACCATATACAGACGGAGGAATCTATGACAAAAGAAGGTAAAATTGTTTGAATTGCAATGGTGGATGAAGTGCTTTTTCCATTTAATGTGGTGATATAAGACATACTATGTTCTATATGTATGACTATTTAATGCAAATATGTGTTCTAAGTCAAATACATCAATTATAACTATGTAGAGATAGCTAATAGCTTTCCGTATGGGTGACTAACAATATTTGATTTTTTCCCGGTTTAATGGTACTGCATGAGTAATTATATTTGCCATGTATGACTATATATATTAAATTTGTATTTTTGAGCAATGCGGAGATTATATCTAGGTAAGTATGACTAATAAATGTTTTGCATTGTGGGAAATTTGCATATTGATCGAAACAATCGAATATTATAACTACATAAATATGACTATCAAAATTTCCAATGGGTGACTGAAAATATTTTGATAAGTCTTTCACATTTAAGATTATAGCATATGATTGATTATGCTTTGGAGGTATGACTATGTAATATAGACTAGTGTTACAACTACACAAACATGGCTGATAATATTTTTATTTAGTGAATGATGATATTTGATAAATCTGTAATGCATGACTAATTATATTTTGGATATGAGAAAATGTACGCTATATTTGTGTTTCTGATTAAATAGATGCAGATGTTGCAGCTATGTAAATATGATTAATAATAATTTCAATGGGTGATTAACAGTGTTTGATAATTTCTTTTTGTCTAATATGTTATTATATGACTAATTATGTCTTGCATACATGACTAATTACGGTGAGTTTGTGTACTAGAATAGATGCGGCTATTACAACTACATAAATATGATTATTAATATTTGCAATGGGTGAATAACAATATTTGTTAATTCTTTCCTTTTGCAATGGATGACTAGTAATAATAGGATATTGTGTTCTAGTTTAGATACTACTAAACAAAGCAAAGAAAGCTTGTCAATTGCCTTCAACATCATTTTGTATCAAACATAAGCAATCACGAAGGGAATATCATAGAGAATTAAAATCATTTCCAGAAAAAAAAGCAGTCAAACACCGAACACGTGGTTGCATAAGTACAAATAGCTAACCCTACAAAGAATTTGGAACAAAGACTCCTAAGTGTTAATTGTTTTAATGATTTAGTTCTATACCATTGTGACTATTTTTTGTATTTGGTTTTTTTTTTCCCCTCAATTTTAATGCTAGAACACACAAGCTTCATGAAACGATTGTTTGTTATATTTGGTACCTTTTTATTTTATAATGGTCAATCTATGGTGAGCCCCCCCAACCATATTAGATACATGAAGATCCATCGTCTGTCTGGTTAGTGATCCACCCTAATTTTATACAATGTAGAAACTGTTAACAACATTATTAAGTTTATGATTTCTAAGTCCCCCCTACTGGGAACCTAAACAAATATCTTGAAGTTCAAACAAAAACTTTAACAATGACAATAAACTGGGTAAAGTTCTACTATTTAAACCATCTAGTTCTCATGACTTAAAAGATACCACAAAATATGGATGAAAAAAATGGTGCTCACTTACCTTTTTTTTTTTTTTGGCGCTTTGCATTTTCCGCTTCCCTGCCCGCAACACCTTCTTGTTGCTCTTGTCATATGCTGATACGTTGTCTGGACTTCACACCATCTATTAGGTTTATGATCTTGATACAAACCTGGTGTCAGTGTTACTGTTTTCCTCATCTTTGGTTTTGAAGCTATCGCTTCTTACCCATTTAAAATTTACAATGTCCAACTTACTATAATCAGCCGTTGTAAATAATAAAAAAGAATAAAAATGTCAAATCCAATATCCCCCACTCCTTCAAGTACACTGCATAGAATACATGACTAGTAAAAGGTGCACTTATGACTAAAATAGATTTAATGTATCACTATTTTGTGGTACATACTTCATTAAAATATAAGCTAATGATTATCATTATTATTGTTACTATGACAAAAAAGATTCACTTTTAGTAAATACAATAAGAAAATTAGACTATATATAAAGCAAGACCATCAAAAAGAAAATTGATGAAAAAAAATAGATGTAATATATGATTATTTTGTAAAACAGAGTTGATTAAAACATAAAACAATAATGATAATTTCATAACGAAAACAGTTAGTAATTATGGCCAAAGTAAAGGAAGTTAAACTGACTAGAATATATGACTATTAAAAGGATAGCTGATTATTAAAAGGAGTTATAATATATGACTATTTGATAACTTCATTAGAACATAACCTAAAAGATGATTATTTCATTTAAAAATATGACTATAATCATTCATGGTGACTATTGAGTATAAATCAATGACGACTTATAATAATGACTACTGTACTGACAATGGTTTACTAAATTAGTACACATACTCACTAATAAGACATTCACGTGAACTTGGTTGAATTTATTGGTAAAAGATATAAAGCAGGAAGAATCTCAACCGTATCAAGAGAACCCACATACACATCAAAATTCAATAAAATAGAAAGTAAAAATCTCATCTTTATTCAACCCCTATGTAAGCATATAATTACTCCTCACCATCTATAAAGCAATTAGCACCTAATAAACAAGAATTCAACAAGCAGAAAACGGGGAAAACAACATCTATAACTAATTATGTTTTTAAATAAACATCTACAAGCAATGAACAAGCAACAAGCAAAAAGGATTTTCAAACTTTTGCAATGTATCCACACCCTCAAAAGCAATTCCTTGATGGGTCAAAACCTAAATTTGAGAAATAATTAATCACGTACTACCGGTTAGAAATAGAACATAGGGCAACACTCACGATAGTTGATGAATCAAAACTTGAATTTTCAGTAATAATTAATCACAACTAGTCACAAATACAAGTCATCAATCACCATAGTTTGAGTATACGTAGGGTTTGATGAAAGAATTTTAGAAAGTGAGATAAGTTGTCTTTTTGTTGGAGGGGGGAAGGGGAGGGAATCGCAAAGTGCGTGATTACATTCCCTATATCACTACTCAGCCGACATAATCCGTCTCATAATAAGTCAGTTTAGAGCTTTTGTGATTTTTTTTTGGGAACCTTGAGGAACTTGTGCATCGTTCAAGGCTTATCTACAAGACAACTCTCGAGTAGGAGGGGGGGAGAGGATAAACACAATTTAGCTTATGAAACTCTTGTTAACCTACCTTTGATGTTGGTCATACATGTTTATATAAGATTTTAGGATGGTTATCTTAGAGGAATTTTATTAGAATTCTGTATCTTTTAGATATAGATTATTTTCTAATTTTCTTCAGACTTAAAGATCTTTACTGGTTCTTTCTACATTTAGAACATCCTCACTAGATCTCTCCTTCCTTTTCCGGGTCATGTGCATGTGAATTACTTTCAAGGCTTTGATGGACCTGAATTTTAGAGAGTTGTTGCTCGAGCCCAGATTGCTCAGCCCTCGTGGCTTAATTCGTTCAATTCACTTTCATGAGCTTTTACAGGGTTATGACCCCATGCCTTTCTAGAGTTAATCTCTACCCGAATCATTTTCTCGATAAGAGATCTTGGATTTTAATCCAATCATGCCTCACAATGTGACCAGGCCTAGCCTTTCATCTCTTTAGAGATTCTTCACCTGAAATAGTGAGTTATCTAGATCTCAAGGCTTTTTAGGGTTAATTTTGTATATTGTGTTTTGGTCTAGTCTCTTTTTTCAAAGAGATGTAGTTAAGATTTTTCCAATCAATTTTATCCATTTTTTGAAAAAAAAATCTTCCTCTAACCGGATTTCAAATCTCTTGCTTTGAAATTCTAAATCTTTAGCTATTTTTGGTTTTCATTCCTCGAGAAATTACTTTGACTTCAACTCAGTGATAGCTTAAACTTGCCTTAATTAAGTGTCTGTTTGCATTGTCTCCAATTTCCCATGCCAATAATAATGGCTCATGATATTCTTTGCTCTAATATTTGTTATAAATTTAGCAGCAGAAAGAAAAGAGAGGTATTCCTCATAGGGGTGGGATAAGAGCCTACCTTTACTGCGGGGAGACAGTGAATAAAGCAGCGCTTCACCTTTCTAGGTTCAATTTCTTTAAGAATCTCTTAACCCTTGACAAGTTTGTGAAATAAGTACTTGTCTTTTTCGCTTTCCAAATTTTACAAAGCTTGTTCAAGCCTATTTCCACCTCTTTCCTCTCCCCTTACCATTTCTATAGATCAATAACTCACAACAATCGAGACTGAAGGCCCCCTTGGACCCACCAGAACATGTTTCATATTCCTCCTAACCCCTATAGGAGAATGTTAACCAATTCTACTTGGGATAACATGGAGGAAGTATGTAGTGAAGAGGATATAAGGGGAAATGCAAGACACCTCTTATGGATTAGTGCCCTTAACAACTTGTCCCTCTTTCAAAGGAGAATATTTGATCACATTATGGGACATCCTACTGAGCCAGATAGGGCAATATTTATAGCCACTTGAGGGCCAACATCATAGAAGACTGATCCTGCTTCAGGGCCTACTCTGTCCTTCCAAAGGAGAATTCTTATGGCATTACAGAACATCTTTATCAGTGTCCCATAATTGCTACTGAAGAAAGGGTTGGGGGTCTTGTGGGGCAGATTGCCTTGGTATGTTCAAGGGTAGCCTAAGATCTGGTTGATGTTCTACCTCCTCCTCCTAGATATCTTTCTCCTTTAACTCACCCCTATCAATTTGCCCCTATGCCACCCCCCAAATCTATTTCTCTAGAGGCAGTTCCTGATTTAAGTGAAGTTGGAGCCTCTATGGTGCCTATTAGAGAGGGCCTCAATGAGGTGTTAGTAGATGGGGATTTTTATCCCCACTAGCCATTTGGTAAGCGAATAGGTTCCGAATCACACGCTCTCTCTGACATGAGCCTCTCACGAGGCTTTCTGTTAGAGGAAAATGTTCACTTTTTCTCTAATTTCACCATTTCCTCCACTAGCACTAGAGGTATCATTTACTCTAGGGTGAAGGATTTGGAAGAGGCTAAGGAGGATATCATCTGACTCTAGTGAGAGATGGAGAAGATGAGGAGGAAAGAAGAAGAAGATGGGAGGATGGAAGAGAGAGTCTTAACTAGTCTCCAAAGGGAATGAGAAGAGAGAGGAATGGAAAAAAGGCTGCTTCGACCAGAGTTAGGTCCAGAACACAGAGATCTTCCTTTTGGTAGAGCAGTTCTTGGAACAAGCTTACCTGCTCGGTCAAGTCTCTCTTAAGGCCTCAAATGAGTCCAAATACCAGATAGGGTCTTAATTTTCTTTTTCTTCCCGTCTTTCTTTTTCTTCTTTTCATGCTCTATACTTTTATCTTTTGGTCTCTTTGGATATAAATCTTAGTGATTATTGTACATGTAATGAAGTGTGATCAATCAATGAAGAAACCATTACTTTTCCTTTTCAGCGTACGTATCTTATGTTGATCTTGGTTTACTATATATAGCTTGCTTCTTTTTCCTCTAATCTCAACTTAAAGTTGCAATTTCTAAGGGTTTTACTCTATATACAGAGAATGTAAGGATCTTGCCACTCAAGAGCCAATGCACTTTAGGACTTTGCGCAAAAAGGTTGTTAGGATTTTGTTAGTTGTGATTGTGGCATCTCGTAAGCCTATAATGTATCCATATATAGGAATTCTATGTTTAATGCCTATGCTCGATTTTTCTTATGTCCAATCTAATCTCCTAACTTCTCTCACTCTTTTGAAGGAATTTTTTCAAATAGACAAGCTCTTAGGCTTTGATCGAGAGCTTAAAGACCATTTCCATCTATAGAAAAAGAAAGGTTGATTAATCAACCTTATTATAAGGAATTGCCGTTTGAGTTGTATCCATTTAATATGGTTTCGCGAATTTTAAGCCTTGTGTGTCTCTTTCAGCGAAATTGGATTCCTATCAAGTCCTAATTCATTCTTATGATATTTTTATCATCAGTCTAATGGAAGAATGTCTTTACTTAACCTTAAGAATTTGTCTTTTCATTGGTCTTAATTCAACTTTTAACTAAATTTAGCGACTTGTCTTAGGAGTTCGTTCATGCTTTAGCACACGATTACATTATTCACATCCATATTAAATAGTTCATAATACAAAATTAAGTATCACGAAATGTAAAGGCTACTTTATTGATCATACTAGAAGTTATGAATCCCAAGGATACGCAAATTTCCTATGCTAGTTACAAACCTTGCATAGTGCTTTCATTGAACGTGAATTTCTTGTATTGGAAATCTATGTGTAATAGCATCTGAGATTGTCCACATACAAGTACCTGGGATACTTCCTCTTTTATGATGTATGGTCCTTCTTCATTCAGTCCTAGCTTCCTCGGGTGCTTTCCAACTACTTCTATGCTTCTTAGGACCAAGTCTTCAGACTTCAAAGGTCCATGATTCACCCTCCTATTGTATGCTCTGGTTATCCTAGCTTTGTATAGCTTAATCCTTGTTGCAACTTCTTCCCGTACTTCTAGCAGTAAATCCAAGACTTCACTCTATGCTCGTTCGTTTTGTGATGGCTCATACCCTTCAACTGTTAAACTAGTTTCACCAACTGCTACAAGTATTATGTCTTCTGCACCATATGTAAGTATAAAGGGTGACCTCTGGAAGCCCTCATAGTAGTCATCAAAGACCAAAAGATCCCAGGTAGGTCATATACCTAAGTTCTTAGAGCATCCTCAATCTTCTTCCTCAAGGCTTGGATAATATGCTTGTTCACAACTTCTACCTATCCATTGGCCTGAGGTCTTACAAATGAAGTGTTGTGAAAGAAAATCCCTAAACTCTCACAATATTCCTTTATCCCTTTACCAATGAATTACCCTTTGTTATCTACAGTGATGGATCTAGAAACTCCATACCTTATGATCACATCTTTCCACAAGAAGTCTATGAGCTTACGTTATGTGATACTGGTGATTGGCGTAGCTTCTACCCACTTTGTAAAGTAGTCAACTGCTACCATGCGAGATAGTTTTCCGGGGAATAGGGTGAAAATTTTTCGTCCTCTAGGACACTATTTAAATTAAGTCACTTGGTAGCAAATGAGAGTATTGGATGAAACTAAGTATGATGAACCAAACTAGTTACTTACTAATCCTAATCTAAACATGATTAATTTAACTAATCTAAATAAAGAATAATTAATAAAATCAAGACAAAACACGATTCTAACTAACAATAAACTAACAAAGCATTTAACTAATTAGGAAAGCATTGAATTTACCAGCTTAAAGAAGAGATACAAAGGGGAGTATCTTAAAAGTTAAAAAATCCAACAATAGTGGTTGGCCTCTGAAGCTAGAGCAAAGGGATGAAGTCTGTGGCTTGGCCTCCACTTATTGTCACTAATCTAACTGAGCTATTTCTAACCTAATCGATAACTAACTGAAAAGTTCAACTTTAAAAAATGGCTTTAAGACCCTAACTTGAGAAGAGAGAAAACAACTTGAAATTTGAAGACTTAAGTGAAGAGAGAGAGAGATTGAAAGTAGAGAAAGAAAGGAAAACTTCACTAACAAGCAAAACATTAAGACTAAAGCGGGATTAACTACTCAAAGCATAAACTTAAGCAACAAAAACAAATCATAAAATTAGAGAGAGAAACTTGATGAATGAAGCTAAATTTGCAATAAAGTAGGCAAAGAATGCAAGTAGACCCACAAATATAAAGAATATTTGATTAATAGAAAAAGATTATAAGAGAGGCTACAAGAAGTAATGTACCCTAAAACCTACTTGAAAACCTACTTAAACCATACTTGATTACACACATTGGAGAAGGTGGTTTATATAAGCCCCAAGTCTAAAAAATTTGGGATGGTCATGTCTTGTGGCACGGGTAGGATGTGTCAACTCTTTGGAATTTACCAACAAGCACAATACAGGAGCAGAGGTGGCATGGTCATGCCACTCGGTAAGGGAAGCTCATGCCAACTCAATATCTTCATTTTCTTCCTTGTTTTTATGCAGCTTTTATGATGGGCTAACTCAACCCTGTTATCCTAGATTGCCCTCTAGGGTTAACTCAAGTTAACGTGCCTAACTTTTAGTATGTTTTGCCCAATATCCACTATTTGAGCAATTCTCTTTATTATCCACAAAATCAACAAAAAACTACAAAACAACCTAATTTAACAATTATTACAACCTCAAAGCTAGGTGAAATAAGGTATAAAATAAACACATTTTAATCTCGAACATACCAATAGGTATTTCCATTGTTAAGTGACTTGGGGAACAAAACCAGGGATGTCCATGGCCTACATAGCAAATGGGATTAATTGCATAATTGTAGAGAGATTAAATGTCAGTACGTGTATTTTTAGGGAGCAGAGTTGGCATTTATCACATTTTCCAACATAGTCCAATGTATCTCTAAGCAAGGTAGGCTGATAAAATCTCTCTCAACACTTTTCTTACTAACACTCAACTCCTGCATGCGATCCACAATCCATCTCATAGATATCTTTAATGATACATTATGCTCTTTCTTTCACCACACACTTTAGTTGAGGTCTTGCATATCCTTTTTTGTACGGTTCCCCTTAAAACAAGCACCACTGTAGTGCCCTTCTTCTAAGCTACCTAGGTTCTGCTAGGTTATCTGGGAGTTTTTTATTCTTTAGATAATCTATTACTAGGCCTTATTAGGCCTATCTAGGAGTTATCCACATTTATCATTCCGACCTTTTTAGGGTCTATACTTATGTGTCTTAAAACCCTCTGAAATACTGATCTTACTAAATCAATTTGCTGAAGTTGCCAACTTATTCAATACATTTGCTTGGTGGTTATCCGATATTGCTATGTGAGTTATCTCAGATTGCTAAAAGACTTTCATGAATTCATTGACCTTCACTAAATATTTGACTAGTTAGTTTCCTTTGCTTTAAACTCTCCTTTGGTCTAACTAACCACCAATTGTAAGTCATTGAAGACCCTGACATTGTTGGCCTTCAGGGTCTTGCATATCTATAAGCGTCCCATGATGTCTTCATATTCTGCCTCATTGTTTGTGGCTAGGAAGGTAAAGCTGAGGGCATAATCAAAATTCTTCCCTTCCAAAAAGTTTAGAATTAGTCCAAACCTCGATGATGTGTGGAAGACCCTTTCATATAGATTGTTCACCAGTGTAGTTCTGGCTCCAAAGCTTTGTTCTTGAATGTACATGTAGCTAGGAAGTTTGATAGGGCTTGCACCCTGATTATTTTTCTAGGTCTGCATTCTATGTTAAACCTTGACAATACCTAGAGTAATATGCTCCCCGAACAATATGCTTCTGCATCATCTTCTTAAGTGGCTTATCTATTAAGACTTTAACTGATGTGCTTCAAAGTCAGGTGTTAACTTTCTTGTTGCCATGATTACGATGAAGGCCAATTTTTCTGTATTTAGAATAATGAGGTCTGGACATATTGTGACATGACAAACAAAGTAGATAGGAGTCTGCTTCCTATCCTTCTCGCTTGCTAAGATTGCAGTTATTGTGCAATACCCCAAGTATGGCTTAAAAGGATTGAAGTGACTACTTATATCATCAAAATTGCATCTTCCTTTTTGGAAAACTCACTCTTAAGAACTCCACAGTTTAGCGTGACTGATATGGAGAAATCTTATGATGGGTGGCCTTCTGGGAAGTTTCTTAAGCATCATGTCAGCGAGGACGAGCCACATAGGGAAAGACTTGTGGTAATTTATGGAGCCAGTCAACAATCCTTGAAGTCATCCCTGGTAAATGTCTATGACCCCAGGAGGGGTCAAGGCATTACAAATGGTATTAGAGCTGGCCTGTGACAGTGACCTGTGCTAGTGGATGGGAGAGCCCTAGGACATCACCTAGTGGGGCAAAGACACTGGGAGTAGATTGTCAGTTAAGAGGACTTGTTCGGTTGGTTAGTGAAACACAATAGGGATGTTATGCTCTTCAAGGGGGATAAATGTAATATCCCAAGTATGACTTAAAAGGATTGAAGTGAGTAATATATCAGCAAAGGTGAATCTTCATTTTCGGGAAGCAGCTTTTAAGAACTCTACAGTTAAGCGTGCTTAATATGGAGAAATCTTATGATGGGTGACCTCATCGGAAGTTTCCCAGACAGTGTGTGAGCGAGGACAAAGGATGCTAGAATGGCTTGTGGTGATTCGGGGGACCAGTCGACGATCCTTGAAGCCATTGTTGGTGATAGTCTATAACCTGAGAAGGGTTAGGGCATTACATATAGTCACTTCTAATGTTGATAAGTACCTTTAAATTAAGATCCTCTTCTGAGTTTAGCCTGGATAGGAAAGGTATCTTAGGTTATTATTTGAGTTATTTGAAGTCTTCCTTCACTTCTTAAGTCCATTTAAAGTCTATGATTGACCTTGTGCACTTGAAGACGGGAAGCACTTTCGTGAAAAGATAAAAATAAATCATCTGGGTGCTACTATGCAGCCAAAATGTTTTTGAACCTCTTTCACAGTCCTGAGACTTGGTATACCTATAACTGCCTGTATCTTTTTAGAATTGGCTTTAATCCCTGTTTCATTAGTCATTAAAGCCCAAAAACTTACTAGTTGATACCCTAAACGCACACTTTTTGGAATTCAACTTCATTTTAAACATTCTTAGAGTACTAATAGTCTTCTTCAAATCTAGAAGGTGCTAATCAGAAGTTTTACACTTGCTTATCATATCATTGATGCATACCTCTATATTTCTAAACTTGCCCTTTAAAGAACCTATTAACTACCCTTTATTAATGCACACCCTGGTGTGTGATGAAGGTTTATGCTACCAAGCATGCTCTCATTTGGATATCTGGTGGACACCAGAGTAGGTATCCATGAATATGAGGTGACTATGACCATTGGTGAATCCACCAAATTATCGATCTTAAAAAGTAGGAAACAATCTTCTTGACATGCCTTGTTTAGGTCTGTGTAATCCACATGCATCTTCCATGAGCCATTGGACTTCTTTACCATCACTGCAGTTGCCAAGCAGTCAAAATAGTAGCATTCCTTGATTAATCCTGCGTTCAACAACTTCTATAATTGTTTCAAAACCACCTGCTTTTTGTCAAGGGCAAAGTGTCTCCTTTTCTACTCCAATAGGCTTAGCTTGAGGATTTATAGCTAGCTTAGGAACCATAATCTAAGGATTTATTCCTGGCATCTCCTTTGATACATAAGTAAATACGTCAGCACACTACCTAAGCAGAAATGTTAGTGCTTTCTAGAAGGCTAGTTCCATGTCTGTATCAATTTACACTGTCTTCGACTGATCATAGGTCAGGGGTACTTCTTACAATTGACCTTAAGCTCTAGCTTAGGATTCATACCATCCCTATTGTTAAGCTCAGATACTAGGATCACATCAACCTCTGGCTATTTTTGGGCTTGTCTATTATTGCTCTTTGACGCCTCTCCCACCTCAAAATTTTGAGTGAGAGATCGTAGCCTTCAAGGTGGCCATGTAGCATTCCCTTACACTCTTTTGATCTCTTACTACCCTTCCTTTAGAGCCATATCTACCAGTTATTACATCTCTGAGTTATAGACAAAGAGGGTTACGCTTAAAGAGTTTAGGAGTTCCTTATAATTGTATTATAGGTGGAAGGCACATCTATGATAATGTAGTCTACCATTACCTGATGAGTTTTTCCCTTATGGTTTTCCATCTTTATAGGTACTGATTATTCCTTTTCGTATGTAGTATGGCCTGTGAAATCCATAATGGGAAAGAGTGCTGGGAACATATCTTTCTCAAACATGCCAAGCTTTAGAAAGCAATCATAAAACATGACGTTTATGTAGCTCCTAGTATCTACTAGTACCCTATTAATTTGATAGCTGGCTCCTATCAAATTGATAACCATGAGTCATCATGGGCTAAAATATAGGTCAGGCGTCTTTATAGACTCCTTTTGAGAGAAAGAGTTCACTGATACCTAGTTCACTCATAAGGTTGCCTAATCGAGAGTTCTAAAATAAAATTTTAGGGCCTTATTCGACAGTTCAGTCAATGGTGGTCACCCTAAGATGACTTGGATTTTGCCCAAAAAGGGGTAAGTTGAGATTCATTGTCTTTAAAAACTCCTTTAATTTAGAAGCATTCTCTTTTTCTCAGGCCTGTTCTTGAGGTACTCTTCTAGCTTCCCTTTATTGGCCAGTCCATAGAGTGCTTTATTTAGATTTCAGCAATACTCTATGCCATGTCCATAATCCTTGTAGAAGCACACTACTTATCCTTGATCGTAGGCCTCTGCTTGAGAAGCTTGGGATCATTCATATATATCTAGCCCCTAATCTCCATCAGGATCTAACTCCTCGACATATTAAGGAGAGAAACAAAAGTCTAACCCTATTAGTAAAAGAAACTAAAGCTACATATGGCTTAAGGTCCTCCAAAAAGAGATTTTCATGATTAAATATTTCAACATATTTAGCTAGGGACTCCTAGTTTCTATGGGCTAGCTTTATTATCTTTGTAGCTGACTTTAGTGTTCTCATACTTCTAATGAAGTGGCTTCTACAGTTGGTGGAAAGAGTATCTCAAAACCTGATTAATCTTAAGGACATCCTATTAAACTAGACTTGTGTTTCTCCTGTTAGGGTAACAAGGAAGTATTTAACATCCCTACCTTTAAAGGAGATAGTTATAGATAAATTTAGGCAAGGTATACATTGAGGTGCTCTCGAGGATCACTGGTCCCATCAATTGCCCTATCATCTACACTTTAATCTATTTTAGGAGTTCAGCCTCCCAAATCTTTGTGTCAAAGGGTGTCTTGATTCATGGGTGACATTTCAATGGAGCACTTTAATTAAGGGTTTTCTTAGTGTTTTCCTTTAAACATTGCCAGGAAGATATAACTTTGATAGAGCTTGAGCTTTATTGTTGTGCATCTTCTTCATAGTCTTCTTCTTGGTGAGACCTATCTCAACCAAGCCTCTTCCGCAAGGATTTCTCCTATTCAACTCATTTATGGTTCAAGTTCTCTCTCAACTGTTCATTTTTGTTCCTCTACTATCTTTAAGGTTTGTTTTTAGGATCTCTTTCCTCTGAATCATCAGAGAAAAGCTTCTTTCAAGTTATGATAGCCCTTATCCTGTCTTTGACAGATAGTTTCTTAGAGGCAGCCTTTCTTATCTTTATTTGACAGGCCAAAAATTCATCCAACTTCTTTATCATGGGAGACATGGCTTCATCCACCCTTAACTTGATCAACTCCTCCTCTACCTTGAGAGAGCTGTCTATTTTCAAGGGGACTTGTATCCTCTTTGTTTGATACATCGTCCACAATGAAGTCATTTTTCCTAGAGGTCTGGGCATTAGGATCCTGACCCTGAGGATCTTAATTCTTAGGGATGACAATGTCTTTTCCTTTATCACCTTTCTTGGGTGGCATCTTGCTCAACTCTAGGCCCCACAGATGGTGCCAAATGTTTCAATTTAGTTTGGAGTTTCTATGATTCTTTTGGGAACCTTGCGTAACTTATGCCATCATCCAAGGATTATCTGTAAAACAACTCTTGAAAAGTGGAAGTTTCTCCTTTTTAAGAGCCCCCGATGCTCAAGTGTGGGAGAATTTTAGAGAAAATAGCAATACAAGTAGCTTATGAAACTCTTGTTAACCTGCCTTTGATGTTGGACATGACTTATTTAAGGTTTTAAGACAGTTCTCTTAGGTCAATTTTACTAAGGTTCTACATCTATGAGATGTGATTATCTCCTAGTTTCAATCATACTTAAACATCTTTACTGATTCTTTTACCTTTTGGAGATCTTGTCTAGATTTTTCCTTCCCCATCATGCCATGTGCAACAGAATCATTTTCAAGACTTCAATGCACTGTGTCTGGGTCTAGACTGCTTAATTCTAGTTGCTTAATCCAGCTAATTCTCTTTCTTGGGTTTTACTATGCTATGGCCCTACGTCTCTTTAGGGTTAATTTCTACCCAAATCAAAACTGTATTTTATTAATAATATAAATATGAATATTATTATAGTTGTGAAATACACATTGTTTTCAACGAATAAATATTAATGCATACATTATCTAACTAAATAAATATTTTATTATTGCACCAAAATTAAAGAATTATTATAAGAATCTCATTTAAATACACCAAGATTTAATATTTAAATTATATTATTTAACTACCGCGAATAATAAACTTTACGTTCCCAATTTACTATCTACGGGCTAATAGTCTAATGAGTAGAAGCCCTATTAAACCAGATATCTAATCCTAAATATGTGATGTGAAATTTAAAATAAGGCAAATTTCATTTGATGCATGTTCCTACGTTTTTGTAGATTTCTTTTGTTAAATGTGAAAATTTTAAGAATCCAAATAGTATCGATCTACTTTAGCAACATATGAAGCATTACGTCACAGTTATTTTTTCATCAAATTCATTAGTATAGCTCATTTTTCTGCGTTAAAACACCATTTCCTAAAAAAAGAGAGGAAAACTAATAGCTCTATCTTATTCCTCATTTTTAGTCCGAATTCTAAACCCTACCTTGAAGCCTCAAATCATAGCTTGGAGCCTCATTTAGCTTACAGACATTTAGAGCACTAGTTTAAGACCTGGAAAGAGAAAGAGTGAGCAACGCAGGAGAGAGAAAATGGACCCTAGAAGGCCTAGAGGGGATAATTGATGGCTAGGGATAGTAGCCTGATCTCCTCGACAAGAGGACATTTGTAATTTGACCCTTATAGCACCGTTTCTAATCAAATACGAATAGTAGTGAACACCATCCTTACCAATGAGAGGTGGCTATGCACCACGCCACCACCTAGTAGCATGTCATGCATGTCTTCCTCCCCAAGCTCGCCTTATGTGCAACCCAGACTCTATCGCAACCCATTACCACTGGTTCGTTCCATTATTAAAACTTGATTAGAGCTGCTTCCTTGTGTGCTCTAACTCACCATGAATGCTTAACAGTCATA
>NCQV01076338.1:4627-18909 GCA_002740545.1 Lophocereus schottii | reverse complement strand
AGGGGTTCATGAAGGAGCACTCGCAGGCCACTATGGGGCAAACAAGGGAACACCAATGCTGAAAGAGCATTATTACTGGCCAGGCATGACAAGAGATGCACAAGACCTCATTAAGAGATATGCTGTGGCCTGTGTGTCAAACAGCTAAGAGTCATTCCTTAACTTAAAGTTTATATACTCCACTCCCTATTCCTCTTGGTTCATGGACAAATGCGAGCATAGATTTTGTTTTAGGACTGCCTAGAACCTAAAGAGGGAAATATTCTATCTTTGTGATTGTGGACAAATTTTCTAAAATGGCTAATTCCATGGCTCGTACAAAGACCAATGATGCTGTTCAAGTGGCTGAGTTATATTTCAGGGAGGTGATAAGGCTACATAGAATCCCAAGATCTATTGCATCTGATCGGGATGCTAAGTTCCTTAAACATTTATGGCTTACATTTTGAAAAAATCTAGGCACAGAGCTTAAGTTCAGTACTACATGCCATCCTCAAACTGATAGCCAGACTTTAGGGGTGCTTCTGAGAGCCTTGATCAAGACACAAGCCAAGGCCTGGGACTTACTGCTACCTCATGTGGAGTTCGCATGCAACTGAGCACTCCATAAGACTATTGGCCTTTCCTCTTTCAAAATTGTGTATGGCCTAGATCCTTTGATTCATAAAGACTTAACTCCTAAAGCCATTGAAGGAAAACCAAGCACTGAAACTGTGAAGAGAGTGAGTGAGATCCAAGACCTGCATGACAAGGTCAAAGAAAAGATAGAGAAAAGCAATGCCACCTATGAGGCTCAAGTAAACAAGCATAGGAGGAAGATGGTTTTTCAGCCTGGTGACCTTGTATGGGTTCATTTAAGGAAGGAGAGGATCTTACAAAAGAGAAAATCCAAGCTTAGTCTAAGTTCAGATGGTCCTTTTGAGGTTCTTAAGAGGATCATTGACAATGCTTACAAGGTGGAGCTTCTAGGAGATTATGGAGTTTCAGCCACCTTCAATGTAGCATACTTGAGTCCCAAACGTGGAAGATATATCCCTTGAGAATTTAAGGTCAAATTCTCTTAAACAAGGGGAAGCTAATAGAGACCATCCTACTCACGAGGTTCAGCCAGCACATTCAAGCCAAGAGGTTTACGCATTGGTCTAGAAAGTCCTAAGTGAAGATTCTATGTTCATTGATTTAGTAAGCAGGCCAGCCTAAGCCAAGGTCTACTATCTACTTTAGTATGAGTGGAGTTTTACTAGGAGTAACTTAAATCATTGCTAGCTAATTCATCAGCTAATAAATGATACAAGTTGTTCACTTGATTTTGAGAACTCATCCAGTAACAATTCACAGTCAGCAGCAGTTCAGATAGTTTTTGGAGAATCAACTATGACTCCTGGTAGCAGCAGGTTTGGCACATTTATTGGCTTAAAAAGGCATTAAAAATATTGTCAAGTAAGACCCTAAGCTGGCTTAATTAGATCAGTTAGCATTTGCTATTAACCAGGTCAAAGTCAAAGGGAATACCCTTTAATCCAAAGGATTACTAGCTGTTGTATTTGCTATCTACCCAGGTAATCACTTGATTAACAACTCGAACTTGCTCCCTAAGGACATCATTACAAGTACTTTGATACTCCAAGGCCTTTCTCAGTAATAAAGACTAGTAAAGCGATTAGGTGTCAAAGATCCACCTAGTGCTGCTGTTTAGGCTGTTTTAGTTTGAATGTGTTTTATGTTTTTAGTTAGTTCAGTTTTCAATTTTAGCCGTTGAGAGAGTGAGCTAAGCTAAGTATTTAAGGCTTGATTTTGTATTGCAAAAACATTTATTGAATATATGAAGTTGAGTAAAGCTCCTTTTCTTCTCAAATTCTCTCTAGCTATCCTATGAGTGCCCTTTGCAAGAGGTGTTCTAGTGAGTCCCAGCAGACAATCTAGTGGTGTGTCTATATCCAGGTTGGCACCAGGGGCCTTGAGTTTGTCTTAATGTTGTGCATGTATCCAAGCCAAGTTCAGAGTACCTTAGTTATCAGAGTTTGCTTGATTATTTCAATTCAGTTCAGTCAGACTTGACAAGGGAGTCTAGTTTTTTGATCCAGTTGCATTGTTGTCTTGCTTATTTTCCATCAGCTCACATCTATCCTTGTAGCTTCTTACAGCTCTTTACAACTTCTTACACCTTGTTACAATTATTAGCTTGTTATTTGCATGGTTTGATCCAGCTTACTTTAGGCCATAGGTTAAATTTTTTTAGGAGGAGCCAAGTGCTCTATTAGTTTTTTGTACATCAATTGCATGCTATATTATTGGGCATAATGTATATCATAGACTTTGAAGTGTATACTCCTACTCACCTTATGCATATAAACACTCACACACGTGCACACACACACACACACACACACACACACACACACACACACACACACAACTCCCCATATGTATGTGTGTGTGTGTGTGTGTGTGTGTGTGTGTGTCAATATATTCCATGTGTATTTGTCATGATGTGGATGACTTTTAATGTGTAAGCATTGATGAGACTTATAAGAGAATTGCTCCTAGAGGAATGTTATAGGCTTTGCATATTAGGTGGTGCTTGTGGTATAGGTGGGTTGTCTACTTAGTCTAGCCTAAGAGATGTGGGATATATTTTGCATTGTCTTGTTTCTATTAGGCCATAGGTGGTAGTAAATGAATCCATTGTAGTCATTTGCGAGCAACTATTGTTTAGTTTTCTTCTAGGTTCTCCAAAAGCATAACAATGATTTAAGAAAACACTGATTGATTGAATGTAGGAAGGTCATGAAGGTAAATCTATGCTCATCATATTGACCTGTTCAAATAGAAATGTACTGAAGCATGAAGAAAATAACATAAAGAAATTTAAAAACAACTCAAAGAATGACGGTATCCTCCTTATTTTATCTTTAACCAATATTAAATTAAAAGTTTGTAGGTTCTTATAACTCCTTATAACTCTTACAATTTCTTATAGTTCCTTAAGATCACTTACAAGTTTTTCTAGCTAATGGTTCTTAGTAGGCTTTTTCATTTGTTAGGGTAAAAACAAGCACTATTATTCCAAATGTACATTTCATACATTGAAAAAAAAAAAATATATCATTAATGAAATAGGTTGCAAGTAAAATTAATGGCCTCAAATGGTAAAGGGTGCTTGTCGAGGGGTACATAAAATACAAAAATTGTCCATATATAAAAGTTAGCTAGTAACATTAGTAGTACTTTACAGTCATGAATAGTTGATAATTAATGTCCAAATAATTTAATTAGAATTCTTATGTTTATTCCAGCTTTCTTTCTCCCAGAAAACCATGAATACATTGAAAAAAAATAATTTTTTGAATATATCATTACATAATTATGTATTTTAAATGTCATTAAAGTACACGATAATCCCTACTTTCTTTAGAAAGTTCTTTGTATCATCCTTGCCCCTCAAAGGAAACATCACTGCTTATTCTATCCCGCCTGTGTGACAGTTTTGTTCACAATGACCAGCACCATTATTTGATAGGTTAACATCAACCATCCAAATTTGCATATTTGTTTTGAACTTGCTTTAGAATTTTAGTAATAATATATAAATTTTTTGAAAATGTTACTAAAAAATAACGGTAGAAATATTTGTAGACTTTGTAATATTAGATATATTTTGAGGAACCAAAAATATGATTATGCTTAAGTGAGTGATTATATTACTAATGATATTCAATGTCATGGTTGATATATGTAACAAAGTGTGTTAATGC
Source organism: Lophocereus schottii (assembly GCA_002740545.1). NCBI lineage: Eukaryota > Viridiplantae > Streptophyta > Magnoliopsida > Caryophyllales > Cactaceae > Lophocereus > Lophocereus schottii. The sequence continues at coordinate 15,154 of NCQV01076338.1, read as the reverse complement.
ATGTTTAATATATGTTTATATATATGGATATTTAAGTGTCAAGCTATTACTTAATTACATGTGTTTTGCCATGTGATGCATATATCTTATCCAGTCAAATCGACCTGCTTTGGTAAATACACAATTTGTCTATGTCAAAGTCTTTGGTAAGACTTCGAGTATGTAATATGTCTTGAATTATGTCCAAGTAATACTCTCTCCGTACCATATTCATTGTCAAGAGCACCTACCTTTCTGATCTTATGTTATGTCAAAGTTTTCTTTTTCCAAGCTTAACATCGTTTTTATTGGTTAAAAATTCATTTCAATAATGTAATTGCAATCAATATTTATTTTGGCATATTACCCAGAATTAACTCTGAATATGGATGGAGGGAGTATGATCTAACTATGGTGATGCACGTAAATACGTAATTATGCTTAAATGAAATACCTTGTCTCTAAAGCTTATTTGGTGCATATGCTCTTAAAGTGTTCGATCTAAGTTTGTTTGTACAATTATGAAATGAGCTTTGATGCTATTTTATCAAAGTCAAGCAACCTAATTTTAGGATATATGTCTAAATGATAAAGTGACCTTGTATGTAGATAAACATGCTAAGTATGCTAGAAATGTTATGGGTATATTTCTCTTATATCAAGACTATGAGGTTGGTTTTGATTTGTCTTCTTTGAATGCTAAGGAGAAGATCACATGGACAAATCTTCTCAGTGGAACCAGTAATGGTGGCATTTACTACCTTTAATTCTTCAAAATCTGCTATTGTATTTGTTCCTATTCATGCTTCTGGTGATGTGTGGCACCTACTTCTGGGTCATTATGGGTTCTATTGGACAAAAACATTTTAATTCCCCTGTCACTAAGTTAAGTAATAAGTGTGTCTCTTGTAAGTTGGGCAAGACCCATATTTTACCCTTACTGATGTTGAGCACTATTATTGAACTCCTTTTTATTGAATGTTTTTTGATGTTTGGCAATTAAACTGTGCTTTCTAATTTGAATTTTTCGATACTATGTTGTTTTCATGGATGGCTGTACTCATTTCACTTGGGTTTATCAAATAAAACACATATGAGGTGCTTCAACATTTTTTTGCCTTTTGTAAGGTAGTTGAAAACATGTTTGGCCATAAAGTAAAGATTTTTTTGAGTAATAATGGAAAGAATTTGACAATGATCCCTTAAAAGCGTATTTAATTCAAAATGGAATATATTTTCAAAAATCATGCCCCTAAACACCAGAATAAAATGGGTTGCTAAGCGGAAGTATCATTACATTATAGAAATGGCTTGTAGTTTTCTTCTTGATGCTTATCTTCCCCGCCATTTTCGATTAATGCTGCATATGCAACCACTTTTATAAAAAATCAACTTCCTACCCCTCTTCTTAATAGTCAATGTTCTTATAAAAAAACTTTTTATAAAATTCCCGATTATTCTTTCTTGCGTGTCTTTAGGTGTCAATGCTTTCCCACGATTTGAACTTAACAACATAAGTCAGAACCACTGTCAAAACAATGTGTTTTCATTTTCTATGCTTCAAACTAGGTTATCGAAGCCTTGACCATAATATTATGACCGTCTATGTTAGCAGGCATGTTCTTCTTACGAGGATGTCTTCCCCTATCCACAATAACAATATTCTCAGTCCATAGCTCTTAATGTCTCTCTCCTAGAGCTCGCCATCATGTCTTCTGCTTGCACTTTGTTCCTTGCCGAATCCCAATCTTCTATTATGGTGTCTTTATTTTCGTCGCCGACTCAGTCCCAGTCCACCACTTACGCTGCCCAGTATCCTCACCTGTGGTTTTCCTCAAGTTTCAGTCCACCACTTACGCTGCCCAGTATCCTCACCTGTGGTTTTCCTCAAGTTTTGCAACCTGTATGTTCTGGCCCAACCTAGTCCACATCCCTATCTCGCTCTCGCATGTTGTCTGGCATGCCTTTCTCTAGTCCACCTAAAGCTTCTGCCCCACCAAGCTCTCCTCAGTCTGTGTCTTCCCCTACTAGCCTGCCTACAGTCTCTACCCCACTCGATCCTTCTCTTAGTTCATGCATTGATGTCTACATTTGGGGGGTGTCCTCTCATATTCCTCTAAGCCCAACCCACCTCCTTCTTATTCAGCCCGCTCATTCACACCCATAGCCCATTCCACATCTCCCTTCCCATCTATCTCCAATGCTCCTATTAATTATGATCCCATGAAAACCCACTCCAAAGATGGCATCGTCAAGCGCCGTCATATCTTATCCTTACACATTGTGATGAATCCAAACCTACCTCATTCACACAAGCATCAAAAGATAAAAATTGGCAAATAGCAACGGTTGAGGAGTTTAATGCACTTGTTCAAAATGATATATGGTGACCAGCTTCTTGTCATGATGATATGAATTTGCTAAGTTATAAATAGGTCTATTACATTAAGTACAATGATGGTGGGTTCATTGAGCAAAGATAGGCCGCTTTGATTCTCTGAGGCTTTGATCAACTTACTAGCCTAAATTATAGTGAGACTTTTAGTCCTATAGTGAAGCCCACTACCATACGTATTATTCTTTCCTTGGCCATCACCTATGGATGGGTTATCACACAACTTGCTAAAAATGCTTCTTACATAGTGACTCATATAAGGATGTCTATATGACTCAATCATAAGGTTTTGTTCAACTTAACTTTTGTCATCATTTTTGTAAGTTAAACAAGTCCCTCTCTGATTTGAAACAGGCCCCTTGTGCCTTGTTTTATAATTTCAACAATTTACTTCTCTCCCTAGTCTTCACTTGTAGTCCTATGTATTCTTCTATATTTAATTTGTGTAAGTCCCATGCTATTCTTATTGTACACTTATATGCGGATGACATCATTTGTTTTCGGATAGCTCTTCTGAACTTTTGCACAATATCATTTATCTATTATTTGTGCAGTTCCCAATGAGTAACCTTGGGACCTTTATTATTTTCTAGGGGTACCAGTTGTGCAAACGTTAGACATGCCTTTTCTCTTACACCCTCCAAGTGTCTTCATGATCTTCTCTACAAGTTCAATCTTTCCAAACACAAACCTGTTCACACATCAGTTCCTTCTAGGAGTTCGTTTTCTCTTATTGATGGGAATTACTTTCTGATCCTATTGAGTATTGGAGTATGGTTGGAGTTTTTCAATACTTGACTATGACTAGACTTAATATATCCTATGCTATGAATCTTTTTTCTCGGTTCATAGGTACTACTGATACTACTTATCTTTTTATGGTGCAATGGATTTTTCGTTATTTGCATGACAGAGCAAACTGTGGTCTTAGTCTTGAGAAAGCTAAGAATCACTCTGTTATTCTTGCTTACTTAGATGTTGATTAGACAACTGTTAAGATATTTCCCACTCTACCCCTGGTTATGTAGTTTTCGGTGAGTCCAAATCTTATTTCCTAGCACTATAGAAAGCATCCAAGTCCTCTACTGAAGTAGAATATAGGGTTATCTCCTTATTCCTTTTTGGTAACCCCTTCCATGGGGCCCCCATGCCCCTTGGTCGTATACGTATATCTGTAAACTCTATAAAGTATACTGTCATTGAGGCTCTATAGGTACGTTATGTTCTTATAGAGTTAGGTATCATCCTTTGTGTGCTTGTCAAGGTTCTTTATGATAACATCTCAGCCACCCACATCACAACTAATCTGATTCTCTAAGACCAGAGTAAGCATATCATGATGGACGATCACTTTGTTCATGAAAGGGTATCCCATGGTGACCTTATCGTCACATATGTTCCTACACTCAACTTCAGTTGGCCATATTTTTCCAAAGCCCTTCATATAAACCATTTTTTATTTTGAAGTCCAATTTGCTTGTGGACCCTCCTATACATATTAACTGGGGGTAATAGAGCATATTCTACGGACACAAAATGTGTAATATTTTATGTAACCCTAATTGTGTAATAGGTATATATGTACCAAGGGTTCCCCAGTTGGGATGAGTCACTTTTCTACATATGAACATTGCCATTAGTAGTTTCTACATAGTTGGGGGAGAGGGACCCTATTTTTGGCAATTTTTCTACTTGTATTATAGTAGACTGCATTGCAATGTCTCCCTAATCTTTTGTTTACTTCCTTGCTATGGACTAGTAGGCAACCAATAATTTCTAAATTGAGGGTTTAATAGAATTAGTCCCTACGTACTTTTAGGCTATAATTTATAGGTGAGATTATATCAAAACCCCGCCATTATCTTAGTGGGATTCTTGCGGTATGTACTAGTACTAATCGTCAAAATGGCAACATACTTTGATATTGGGGAGGCCACAACTCCATAATGTATTCAATGAAGAGTACATGATAACCAGAGAGAACCTGACAAGAATGGTTGGTGTTCTGATAGGAAAAACAATGAAAACCCACATGAGGGGGTGCAAATGTGGAACGAAAAACACTCGAGATTGAAGGGCAAGGCTCGTAACTTGGACTGGATTCATACTATGCTTGCTTCATAAGATATTATCACCTCTTGAGGGCTATTATTCATCCTTTGCTTTTGTTCTGCTTTTTTGCTAAAACTATCTGGTACCTAAATATTGGGCTTGATTATGGGAGATCCTCCTATATTGAATTACCAGTAGTTTTAGCAGGCAAATCGAGAGGGAGGGGGCTGAAGAAAATAGGGATCTGTCTAAAACATCATTTTATGTTTGGATACCTCTTTGGAAACAGCTGTAATTTCATCATTCAACAATGTTTTGGCTTTGATAAAAAATAATATTTTTTCTTCATTTCCTTGTCAGCCTTACCGAAAGGGCGTATGTCCGATTGATAGCTTCTGCTTTATGCCAACCTTCCCAACCAGGCCTGAGTAGTGGCCCCGTTTCTCCATGGGCCTATTGGCCCGCTGGGACTTTGCCCGATATAGAACCCTAGGGAGTGGCCCATATTTAACAATGAAAAAAAAGTCCTATTTAACTATGCCATAAGCTAACTAAGTTGATATATGATTTTGTGTCATGGAATAAGATATTGTTGCACATCAATCAGTGAGCGAAACTAGTATCTTTGGATGGATCATCTTATAAATTATTTAACATAAACATAACGGTTCACGAAAAATATGTGAGTTTCATGCAATGTTCATTGTAGGAGTGAATTGTGTAACTGGGATTAACATAAGAAAACATTACTTACTTCTGAAGTACTAGTACTGCATTTAATTACTTTTTGACAATCTTTAAGAATATTAAAATCTACCCTTTTTCCAAGGTATTGTAATCATAGCTTATAAAAAATGTGATTCTTTGTCATGTCAAATTGTTCATAACTATATGAATCATGAGAGACAAATGAGTTTCTCCCTAATCTAACAGTTCAAACAAAAATGGAGCTTCACCTTCTGAATCCATAACTTTACATTATGACTTCTGTTGGGTTCCCTCCATAATTGGTGTGACCCAAACATGAATTGAAAAAAAAAAAAATTCACTGAAGTCATTTGTTGCATTGAAATTGGATTAGAAAAGCTAAAGTCTTCTTTGCATACAATGCCTAAGCCTAAGTGAAGGTTACCAAAGCATTCAATATTTACAACACAATCTTCTACCCTTATAATTAATTACATATGAAAAAGGAAGATTGCGGTAGACTTTATGTGATATTCATAGAATAAGCCAAGGGTCTTGGGTGTCTATAAAATTGGTGTTTAAACTGAATTGCAAAGCATTCAAAAAAATATGGATACTCTAACTAGTAAAATAAGCACTAGTTGGTAATGAATTCTTTCAAAAATTGTTGAGGAAATTCCGCCAAAATTGGGTGAGTGCAGTTTTTTATTCCACCATGAGTGGGTGACATATTGGGTATATCCTCTAATTTATTAGGTGGCGAAACTTGTAATCCTACTATGGTCTTGTTCGGTAAAATTAGCGGTTCAAGTAGCAGATAGTAGTTCAGGTAGCAGATGGTTGTTTAGGTAGCGGATAACGTTTCTAATTTAGCTGTTAGCAGATACCTGTTTCGATGAGCAATTGAAATAAATGTGGTTGGTAAATTTAGCTGTTGGCTCAGTTGATTAATGTAAATTGACATAAAATGATATAGATAATTCCCAGAGATAAAATTTTCAAAGGATATTTTTTAACAAAAAAATATGAAACACTACTTTTAAATGCAAAACGTTAATACCATTAGCTTTTCAGAAACGCTGTTTAAAAATTTAAATGCGAAATGCTACTTGAAATGCTAGTCAAAGTACTATGTTACCGGACACTAAAAATTACCTAGTTAGTGTATTGACTCAGTCAAAATGGCAAACGCTACCTAAAACATTGTTGCCGAACATGCGCTATATATTTCAAACAGTGGAAGTATTTTTCAAAGCTACGCTCCCCGTGGGATTTTCCTTTGTCTTGGAGGATTTTTCACATAAAAATTTATGAGTTTCAGTCTACTATATTTTCATAATTTTTATTGCCCATCTTAAAATTACACAAAAAGGGCAAACGTTTTGTTTTTGCATTACCAACTTGCCTTTTCCCAATAGTGGTATCAAAGCCTAGGTTGAGCAAGCACATTCGCGTGTAATTCACAATTGAAGGTGTTATCACTTAGAAGAGTGACATGGTCAAATTAGCAGTAGATAACTACTCTTACCCGAAGTCCATGATGGAAGGCTATTTAATTTACATAGACCTTATCAAGCCCATTCAAAATAAGACTATTCGAATGGGTAAAAATGCAAATGAGTGGAACATGTTAAATCCAAGGCTGTAGCCGCCATTCGAAAGTGCATGAATTCAAGTTTGTTTGAGCATGTGTCAACTTGACAATGCACACAAACGTTTCGAAACAACTTGCGTCCATGATCCAAAAGAAGACTCAAATCAATAAAGCTCTTCTGATGAGACGGTTGGTGAAACTGAAATATGAGGATTTCCATAATAAGATTGAGCATTTGAATAATTTCAAGGGGCTCATAAATCAATTGACAAAGGCTGACATGAAGCTTAATGATGAGATGCAGGCATTACTACTTCTCAGCTCGCTTCTCGAGAGTTGGGACACAATAATAGTTACTTTGAGCAATTCCACTCTAGGAAGAAAACTGATAATGGAGACCATCACTGATAGTCTCTTAAATGAAGAAGCCAAAGGAACAGATGAAGGTATTTTGATGCAATCCAGAGCCAATGTCACTGCGAACCTTGAAAGAAATGAGAACCACAGGATAAACAATGGATGAGGAGAGTTAAGGGGGAGATCTAAACCTTACACCAAATTGGTTTACTACTATTATAGCAAGTCAAGCCATAAGGAATCTGATTGTTAAAGTTTCAAAAGAGATCAGGAAAAGTCAAATAAGATCATATGAAACACAGAAGAGAAGAGAAAAGCATTACTGTTGTTGTCTTATAAGTTCACAATGAGGTGTTCCTCATTGGAGAATAAAAATGTGTTAATTTGGCTTGTGGTGATTGTTCGTGGATTGTTATCTTAGGTGCCTCTTTCCATGTTACTCCCTATGTAAACTATTTCTCATTGCACCAAAATGGTGATTTTGGTACTAGCAAGATGGGAAACTAAGTTTTAAGGAAAATTGATGGTATAGGTGACATTACCATGACAACCAACAACAGATGCAAGCTAGTGCTAAAAGATTTGAGACATTTTCTAGATATGGGCCTAAATCTTACATCGGCAAGCAAACTAGATGATGTCGGCTTGATTATGGAAAATAGAAGCTCAAAAATGGGAGCTTGATAGTTACTAGAGGAGTAAACGAATGATCCTTGAATGTTATATTAGGAAGTTTGTATAAAGGAAACGAATGATCCTTGAATGTTATATGAGGAAATTTGTATAAAGGTGAAGTTAGTATTGCCCATGGCAACTTAAATTGGATTTTTAGCACAGAAGGTATGAACACATTAGCAAGTAAGGATTGCAAATCATTGCTAGAAAAGAGCTCATCGCTGACTTAAAAGGAAAATCACTTGAGCATTGTACTGATTGTTTGGCTAGCAAATAACACATGGTGACATTTCAGAAAAAATGAAAGACCAGTAGGATAAAGCACATTCTTTAGTTAGCATGTACTAATGTACATTTTGTGACTAAAACGTCATAGGTGGTGCATTATATTCTGTCACCTTCATTGATGAACATTCAAGAAAAGTTTGGGTCACTCAACTAAGATCAGAAAATGAAGTACTCCAAGAATTCAAGGAGTTCCATGTAAAGGCGGAATCAGAAATTGGACAAAAGTCAAAGTGCATTTGAGCTGACAATGATTGACAATACTATGGTCCCTTCGAAGCAAATTGCAAATTACATGGGATCAAGCTTGAGAAGAAGTGACCAAAAACACCACAATTGAATGGTGTAGCTGAGAGGATGAATTGAACCATTAAAGAAAGAGTTTGATGTATGCTTTCACATGCTAAACTCCTTAAATCTTTCTGCAGAGATGCTGTAAAGACCTCATGCGACATTATCAATCTTTCACCACTAGTTTCTTTGGATGGAGATATCCTAGAGGATGTTTGCTCGAGGAAGAAGGTCTCTTACTATTCAGGTTTTGAGCATTCGTCTATATTCCTAAGGACGTAAGAGCCAAAATTAACTCAAAGACAAAATAGTTCATCTACCTTGGGTCTCTGAGAGATGAATTTGGCTACTGACTTCATGATTTGGTGAACAAAAAGATTGGCAGAAGCCAAGATGCTGTGTTCTTTGAGGACCAAACCCTAAATGATGCAAACCAAGAGAAGCCTAAGTGAAAAGTTATTAGAAATTTCGATCCTGATCGATCCCCTATGGTCTATGGTAATTTGGAGAAGGATATAGTCGATGAAATTGTTGAAACTGGCACAAAGGGGGAGACAAGCCTTGAAAAATAAATAGGTGTATAGGCCTAAGACTGAAGCAAATAACCCAAAACCGAGGTACAAAGCTCGATTGGTGGTAACGGGATCTAGCCAAAAGAAAGGGATTGATTTTGAAGAACTATTCTCCCCGGTTGTAAAGATGTCATCCATTCGAGTTGCCCTTAGTCTAGCCATCAATCTAAATTAGAAGATTGAGCAACTCAATGTCTAAACGAAGTTTCTATGTGGTGACGTAGAGGAGAAAATTTAAATCGAGCAACCTGAGGATTTGAAGTTGCAGGTAAAGAAAATCTGGTGTATCGACCACGAAGGAGGCTATATGGTCTTAAACAATCGCTAAGATGATGGTACAAGAAATTTGATTCTTTTATGACCAACATGATTTCAAGAAGGCACTAATGAATGTCATATTTGCATAGAAATTCATGAGTGTTGGGAATCATTTTAGGGGATTAATATGCCTAATTTTATGATTTGTGCCCCTATTTCTACTATTATTCTTAGTTTTGCTTGTTTTAAGAGTATTTGCAAATTTTGACGTTATAAACCAAAGCATGATGGTAAAATGATGAATTAGAGGCCTTTTGGATCAAAGTAGATGGCAAAAGAGGCACAAAGGCACTTAATACGGACCAATTGTGGCCAGTACCACGGCCCAAAGGGATCCAGGAAAAGCAGTGGGACAAAAAATGATCGAGCGTCAGAACCAGAGGCCACCACGATCTGACCATGGTGGTGCCTATAGTCCATGATGAACTCTATTCCCTTAAGTCTGCTAGATATCTGTTCCCTTAAGTCTGCTAGATTTCTTCACTGTTATTCAAGTTCTAAGTGCTTGGACGGTTTTGCAGACTTGATTTCAGCGATGAAAACCCTATTTTACTGCTTTCATTCACCCCTATTCTATTCCACTCTTCAGCATTCATCATCTAGATTAAGATTTGGATTTAGATAAGAGTAAGATAGAGTGAATTGAAGTAAAGATTTGCAAGGACTGTAAACCAGGTTTGCAACGACGGTTCAAGCATGTTCTTGGCTGAGCAATTCTCTTGCTTTCTCTTCTCTTTTCTCATTTAGGATTCATGCTTTGTAAATTACCATTTGTTGCTTTGATGTTGAATTTATGCAAGAGTTAGTTAATTTCTCGATCTTCTATTGATATTTTTGGCACTTTGTAATTTGTTCGATTGTTTTATCAAATCTTAGATGTTTATTGAGTCTTGAGAAATTGAATCACTTTCTCGCATATTTTAGGTATTGAGTGAAGAATTAGAAAGTGTAATTCAATACCAAAACTTTAGGATTTGACTTAATTGTGCAGACTTTTAAGAAAGTCACACCGATTGAGAAATTACGAATCTGATAATTGTATGTTTAATGAACCTAAACATATCAAGAGCCTTTGAGAAATTGTAATTGGTTAGATTAAGGTATTTCACTTCACCTTGAAAGAGGGAATTGATACTTCGATTGTCGGTTTTAAAATAATCAATTCAGGAAGAAGTATTTGATTGTTACATGAATTGAGGGATTGCTTGTTTTGTATAATTTCTTTATTATTTATCCATTAGATTAGATAGTACATTAGTTTAATTTCTATCTCAAATTTTATTTTGCCTAGCCTATCTTAAGGGAACATAGCTGAGTAGCTT
>NCQV01076309.1:12827-24414 GCA_002740545.1 Lophocereus schottii | reverse complement strand
GCAGAAACAACATATTAAAATTCGGTGACAATTGGAGGTAATTTGGTCGTCGATCGGACTCGTAAACAATGCTTATGTTGTAATTTTTCAATCCAACCTCTGTCTCTATTTTCACCCCGTTTTTTCTGACTCTTTAGCTCATTCACAACAGAATTCTCCAGAGTTTATGACTCCAATAAGCCATATAAAGAAGCTTCCTTGAGAAGCCAAGCAAATGAGGAAACGTGGACTTTTCTAGACAAGTCAAACCCATTTCAAAACACAACCAATCCACATAATAAAGTGGGTAAAAAAGCTTAGACCCAAATAAATAATATGGTCTTCTTCCATGTAAAAGGGAAATACCTAGCAGCTCCTCCCCTCACTCCTACATAAGGGGTTCAACAAAACCCGCTTTCAAATGACACGAAACAAGCTTGCTCTTGGCTAGGATTTCTGTAAATATATCCTATTCATTTCAATTGGCGTGTGATAAGTTCTTAAAAAGTGTATTATTTTGGGGTCATTTGCTAGCATTTTTAGGGGGGTTGTATGCTTTTGTAATAGAATTGCACCCTATTTCTGTTTTACGCTCAGGTATGTGTATTGACGTGTTTTGCAAGTTTTTTAAGACCTTTTAACCTATCGTTGACCCCTTCAAAGGATGCTAATTGACTCATCATGGAGGTCCCCAAGCCGTATTAAGCAAAGAAGAAGGAGCGTAATCTAAAGGCCACCATAGAGGCTCTATGGCAAAGGCCTTTGACCGTACTGTCCCACTTTCCTATGAGTCATCATTTTCCCTTTGTTTGTGTGGCTGAAAATCCACGAGTTCTTCTATATTAAGGATTTCTCGGTTGCTTGAAGGGGCATATTCATCCATTTCATTACTTTATTCATCCTAAATTCATCATTCTCTAAATTATTTGGAGCAAAAGGAGTTTCAAGGGAACTTATACCTTATGAATTGGCCTAAACCAGTAGTCACCCAACGTTTCATCCCTCATCCTACAATATGTTATAGCCTATGCTATAAAACAATGCTATGCTTAATCCATATGTCTTCTATGTCATAATCAGGCTTATCCTATGGACAACAGACTTAGTATGACACATTTACCTATATACATACAAGATTAGGTTGTCACATGTCTGCATAGACAGCATAATTAAGTATGCATACTCATCATGTATTCATAATCTCATTTATGTTAGCAAGTACACTTGTATCTATACATAGGTAATTAGCCTATTCATTAGCTTGACCTTCACTATGAGCTCTCGAGAACCCTGGATCAAAGAAGTGTGCAATCAGGCACGATAGAGACCTTACTGGAGGGTACAAAACCCTGGGTAGCTAAGAATCTATGACAGGCTCCTAAGGTTGTATTAGAAACTACCACTTTGACTATTGCCATAGTCAGGTTCAACTAAAGTGGGGATCCATCCTCAAGGAAGACTTTACACAAGCACCATCACCCTTTTATTAAATGGGCAAACTCACACTCGTCCTTATACAAAGGCATCAATCTAACCACAGGCTATCAAGTAACTAAGCTCAAAATGATCTAAAGAACACATGATGGTTTTCATAAAAGGACACCGTAAAATTGAGGACATCTTAATGTTCAGCAGGCTGTTATCTAAAGGAGATGCCGTCAATGTGTGATCGATAAAAGGTCAAATTGGAAGATTTGGGCACCGTAACCCTTAACCAATTGTAGGCTCACATGCTATAAAATTCACAGGGATCTAACTGCACTTCACGCTTCTACATCACCAAGTTCATAAGGATCCAACTATAAATCTTCAAGTTCATATGCCACCAAGTTCATAAGGATCTAGCTACAGATCTGCAAGCTCTCATGCCACCAAGTTCATACAGATATGTCTATAGGCCTTCAGCCTCTTATGCCACTAAGTTCATAAGAATCTAGCTATAGGCCTCAGGGCTCAAGTGCTACCAAGTTTTCAAGAATCTACGTACAGATCTTCAAGTTTCCACAACACTAAAGTCACAAGGATCTAGTGACAGGTCTTTAGTTTCTCACACCACCATGTTCACAAGAATCTGGCCAGAGGTCTTCAAACTCCACACATAACTAATTCATAGAGACCTATAGCTCTTTAGGCTCAAACACTAATAAGTTCACAAGGATCTCGCTATAGATATTCAAGCTCACATGTCAATAAGTTCACAAGGATCTAGCTACAAGTCTTTAGACTCATACATCGACAAGGTTATAAGGATCTGGCTAGAAGTCTTTAGGATCTCAATCACCAAATCCCAAACCACTAGAGTGGTGAAAGTTCAATATTCAGAACCACTAGACCACCTTAAGGTCCACTATATTGGCGAAGGGTCTGCTAGATTGATGAGAAGTTAATGAATTCAAAACCTCTAGTCTAGCAAAAGGTTCGCTAGATTGGTAAACGATCTTGTAGACCAATAAAAAATCGAATTTAAGATCTGCTGGACAAATAAAAGGTCAACATCAGGATATGCCAGACCAATGAAAGGTATGTTCGATCGGAGAAAGATTGACATCAAAATCTGCTAGACCAGCTAAAGGCCAAATTCAAGATCTGCTCCACCGGTGAAAGGTTCGCTAAAAGGTCGACATAAAAATCTGCTATACTAGCAAAAGTTCTATTACACCAAAGAAAGGTCAACATCAAATTCGCTACATTGGAAAAAGGTCCACTACACTAACGAAAGGTCAACATTAGAATATGCAAGGCCGATACCTATAAAAGGGCTACTAGATTAGCAAAAGGTTAACATTCAAAGATCCGCTAGGTCGGTGAAAGGTCCACTATACTTGCAAAAGTTTGAACTCAGAAATGAAAAGGAAGTGAGCTCACTACTTTTCCCTTCACCTTAAACGACCTCAATAAAAGTGTGGACCAACTGTAGACAGCAAAAAATGGTTCCTTGATTTTTATAAAACTGCCCAATGATGAATTGGGGTCCAATCTATGCATTTTTGTGGCCTTGTAGATTAGTCTAAAAGTTGAGTAAAGAAAAAAGAAGGACCAAATAAAGGAGTTCCTAGCCCAATAGGTCTGACCCAACTGATAACTTAGCCGGTTCCTCTACCCGGGTACCTAGCTAGGTTTCTTGCTCCCTTTTCCATGCTTAAGTCTTATTTGAATGGGTAGAGTTTTATCTGAGCATGAGTACCCATTCAAATTAAGTCTACTAGGAATGAATTACATCTCCTTTATATAAACGAATTTGGATTATAACTTTTAAATGCTAAAAAAAGGATGTCACCGCCAACAGTTGAACACATCGAAAAATAAAAAAACTAGAGCATCAGAACATTATAAGATTGGATAGATAGACATAGAGAGAAACACACTAAAAATAATACTAAAAGTATTAAGAGAGGGTAAGTTGGTTAACATTAAAGAAGTATTATTCTGCTGGGCTCCTTGGTAAACCAGGTGGGTCATCCTGATGGCAAAACCTGACTCCATCCTCTCATTCTTTATTGTCTTTCACTTTCTTTCATGTTATTTTGTTGAATTTCTAGTGTGGAAAAGATGTAATGTTTAATTTGTTTTACCCTGCCCATTGTACTTGTATACATTATTCATTCTTCTCTTACTAATACTTGTTCACGATGCATGCACAGGCTTATGAGAAGCTCGTTGGATGGGAATCTTGATTAGGGTGGACTGTTGGATGCTCCATGAGACACCCATGGATTTCTTATGGTTGATAAGGTAGCTTGGGTACATTCAGTATCTAACCTGATGCTATCGTTCTATCCCTTACTGCATATATCATGTATTTTATTTTGATTTCTCTTTTATTTTGTGTCTTAAATGTTCCTTTTTTCCTATAATGTGGAGATTTTGCTATCTTGGTGAGGGATAGGGGGAGCTATGCTTCAAAATTTTTTAAAAAAAATAAAAGAGAATTTTTTTTATGAAAACAGAAAAAGATTTTCTATTTTTGTGTGATTGTTGTGGAATCGTGCTATTTTGATTAACTTTAATCCCTTGTTGCTTGGTATTAGGTTGGATAAAAGCATTGAGAGAGGGGAAATTAGCCCATCATTAAAGACACATTATTCTACTGGGTTCCTTGGTAAACTAGGTGGGTCATCGTAAGTGTAAAACCTGACTACACCCTCTAATTCTCTACTGTCTTTCACTTTCTTTCAAGTTATTTTGTTTAATTTCTAGTGTGTAAAGATGAATCTTTAATTTATTTTACCCTACTTGTTGTACGTGTGTACATCATTCGTTCTTCTTGACCAGCATTGTGTTCTTAATTACTATTATTGTTTACGAATGTGTTGCATGATTGTTTCTTAGTGAAGTTAGTCTTAATCTCCACATTAATTAGTAGAGCCCATCGGTGATAATGGGTGATGTTGTGATGCACTCCATTAAGAAATTATACCTTGGCACCTGAATCTAGATCCTTAGTTCGAGCCTATGGAATCAGACGGTCCCTACTCTGGGATCACTAAGGGGCTTTTGAAAACCATGTTAAAGCAAACCTCTTTGTTCATTTCCTTGTCCCTTTCAGTTTATGGTTCGTCTTAGAAAGTAGATTTGGTTTATAAGTTTTTTCAAAACTCACTAGCAACTGTATTAATTAAATTAACCTTGTTTTTCAATGACTCCTAGATTGAGGCATAATAGGTTTGAGATCTAGACAGTTAGACTGGATAGACCAAAAATAGGGTCAGATTTGGTCCAATCGAGTTCCTAGACTAAACCTACCAACCAGTTTATTGGATCTGACATGCATTACTGCCAGAGATTAGGCCATAGGATTGGGCATTGTTCTAGCCTAGGAAGCCGATTGAGTTAATTAATCAGAGCAGTGGCCTAGTTCTCTTGGCCTAGCCACAGTTTTGCAACAATCTAACCCATTTTACTAAAAATTAAAAAATAAAGTTTGAATTCGAAGACTTAGCAAGCGAGGCTAAACATTCGTGGTGACAACGCATAGGTGGGGAACACTGAGTCATGGTCCTTACAGTGGCGTTACTTACGACAAATTATTTTAAAAAGAGGGTGACATTTGAAATCCAATTAGAAAATCATTCTAGTTACATTTACGGTAGGTATTCTTACTTTAAAAGGCGATGTTGTGTCAGATTAACAGTGCCTATAGGTTAAATCTGGGCACTACCACCTCGAGAAAATAGTTGGTTAACTTGATGGGTGCATTAGACTTTCAACTGAACATGTAATTGTTGCACCCACTAGTGGCACACTTTTACCATTCACATGAGATGGAAAGCAACCATAATGTTCCAGTCTTATCATAGACCCATGGAAGACATACTAAGCATTTGGGTTGCAAAGGGATTGTTCTGGACCTTGCTTAACCCACTCGTAACTTGGAACTTTGTATTAGAAAAAAATCATATCCATGCATGATTCTGTGAATGTTTCGAACCCTAATTGGCTACATAAACCTAACCCATACCCAAAGACCCATGTGTTGATTGCTTTAGGGTTTTATAAAATCACTATTACCTCAAGGAGAGCCCATGTTAAAAAAAGGTCAAGTTTAGTGACATGGGTGAATGACTAAGTGACTTTTGGGCCACTTGCTCCAAGAGCTCTTAACTCAAACTAAAATAGGTTCTAGCCCCAGTCTAAGTCATACAAGTCATATTAGCAGTTGCAGTTTAGCCTAAAAGAGCTTGGCTAAGTTTGCACACTAAGACAATCTATATATAAATCCACATTTAGGTGAAAGGTTAGAAGTTGGGCTAACCTTGAGCCCATAGGAGCCTAACTAGGATCATGGTAGTTCACATGCCGGTTTATGTGCTAGTTTGCATTTATTAGTGAGTAGAATGTCTTAGGCCGATAAGATCCCAGCTAAGATCTCAGTAGAGAGAAAGTCCAAATGGATATGTGTCTGGTCTATGTGCATAGTGTAAAATTGGTACACTGGACTCTTTGCAATAGTGGTTAGCTCATGTATTAGCAAGGTTTATGTTGAGTCCATCTATGTCCACAGTGAATAATATGGCAAATTATACCTTTAGAGTCCCAGCCCATTCTAGGTTACATACAATCATGTATCTTATTCATAGTAAGATCAGTTAGGACCAAGATACACTATCTATGTATAACTCCAAGCATAAGTCCATGGTTCATGCATTATACTCCATTCCCTAAGTCTAGCATCCACCATTCCCTAGGTCTAGTATCCATGCATAAATCCACTTGGATCCATCGATATATCTAAACTAGCCCATTCTAAGCAGACCAAACTAAAGTCATGCCTAGGCCCATTAGAGGCTTGTGATAGACTTAGATCCAAATTAGGTCATAACTTATCTTCTTAAGCCTAACTTATAACGAAATCTAGGATAAGGCCTGATTTTAGCATCAATCCAACATCGTCGCCCTGTTTATTCCTATCCAAACCTAAACCTTCAAGCCTACCAAGCTATTGTCTCTTCCTCATCGAACTACAAGACATTAACTGTTTCCTTCAACATATAGCGAATTTTATCAATATTCCATCCCCATAATTCATCTCTATAACATTGTACTCCTCTAAACCATTACCTCACTAATCAAGATGGGGAAGACTAAGAATGTACATGAATAGAGTCCACAAACTGGGAGGTTAATGTCTTATGAAGTAGTTGGGAAAACACCACCTATATGGTCAGAGTCATTGTCAAAGTCCAAGCCCTCACCCATCCTAATAGCAACCAGCAATGAAATGGCCATAGTTATGAAAGTGGCAGAAAATATGCAAGCTAGGATGTATGAAAGCGAAAAGAAGATGAAATTGGTGGTTGCTACGCTCCATACCCTTATCAAGGAACCCCAAAGAAAGATGGTAATAAACCTCATAACAAGAAAGAGGAAGATAGAGCATATGCCAAGAAGAGCGAGAAAGAAAGGGAAAAGAATTTCTTATAAGCCGATCCACGAATAGATCCAATAGCGCAGTTGCTCAAAGAGCCCCAATATTTAATAATCATTTCACTAACTATATAGGATTAACTTCAATTCTAAAAGGGAAGTTACCGCCTAAGTTTACCATGCCATATACCAAATTTGTGGAACTAAAACCCTTACCATCATGTAAGAAATTTTGTTAGTGCTATGACTTTGAAGTAATTGAAAAGGATATCTTCCACATCATTTGTCCTTAGACATTTGATAAGGATGTAATGAGATGGTATAATTGTTAACCCACAAAAGGTCACAAACAAGGATGATCTCTATAAGAAATTCCTATATTAGTATTCATACAATACTGACCGACTAATTACACTTAGGAATTTTGAACTGATCAAGCAAGAGGAAAAGAAAGGCTTTTTTTACTTACTTAATGGAGGGCACCACATGGTGGATCGACCCTTAGAGGCTAATCACTTCAGCCTATATACATGCAACATCAGAAGTTTAAACCATCTAATAACTTCATAACATTGAGAAACATCAACATGCCTAGAAAAGAAGAGCTAGCTAAATAAACATCCATAAAAGCTACTCCCAATTGGAAGGGCTAGAATCAGAATATGGATAAGAGAGACAAGGGTTCCACAAATAGGGAGCTACATGCTCTAGACCACTACACCGAATACACCCCTATTTGAACTACGTATGCTCAACCACCAATCAATGACTGCAACCCACTTGTTCCATGATAACATTCTAGCATTTTAGATAATAAAAACAAAGAGTAGCACCCATTTATTTGCATAACAAGTAAAGATGGATCCAAATCCAAAAAGTCTCTTTATAAGAGAACTTGAGATATGTTGAATTTAGAGGATATGATGTGCCTCAATCCAACATTATCCTTAGCTTATAGTTGTGTGTTGATTCACCTAATTTCCCTATTTATATATTTTTAATGTAACCTTGGTCATTAATAAGATATCTTCCTTTACTGATTCTATTATACAAGAGGGGCTAGCTTGAAAACCTCACAAGGCGAGCTAGGTAACAGGGGAGGGAGAAAAATAAAATAAAGAAAGGCCAAGGATTTTAATCCATCATCAGAAAATAGGGAGAATAGAAATTTCTTTACAATAGGTGATACAGGCTTAAAAGACAAGCCTAGGCTATAGACACATTGAAATCAACAATTAAAAAAGAGAGTTAAGCCAAAACAATCTTATCTAAGCAAAAAAAAAGGGGGAAAAAAAGAAGATAAGAAGAACCAAAAAGATTAGAGTAGATAAGAATAAAAAAGGGTTAAAAATAAGAAGAATGAAGAAAAGAACAAATTACTTATTCATACTAACTTCATCACTTGTGCACGCATGGGATTTCAAAACGGCTATTTAAGCCTTGACACTAGTTGCCTTCCTTAGGCATCATGATCACGGAGCCTACCTGAAAGCATCCCTCCTTTAAGTTACATGTTCTTACTCTCAAACTACAACCAACCTGATTCAACATTAGATACAGAGGTAGCCTCTTTGAGGCTTAGCCACAAAGATTCTTCCCTATGAAGAAGCATCTCAATTGGTTCCTTTTGTAACTTATACCTTATGAACTAGTTTAACCAATGGTCACATAACTTTTTACACCTTATTCTACAATATTTTATAACCTAAGCTATAAAACTCACCACTATGACTAACCCATCACTCTACCATATCATATATGGGCCTTATCTAATGGACCCCAAACTTAGTATGAGACCTCATCTACATGCTTATGAGGTTAGGTCATCACATGTTTGCATGGACAATACAATTGAGTCTGTATAATCATTATGCATGCATAATGTCACTTAGGTTATAAGCACACTTGCATCTGTACATGGGTCTTTAGCCTATTTATCAGCTTGGGCTTCATCGTGGTCACTCAAGAACCCTGGATTGAAGAAGTAGGCAATCAAGTGTGACAATGACCTTATAGAAGGGCACACAATATTGGTCAACCATGAATCTACATTAAAGGTTCCCAAGATGGCATGAACAACTGTCAATTTGAATCTGGCCTTACAAGCTTAACTAAAGAGGGCTGTCCATCCTCAAAGTAGGATTTACACAAGCCCACTACAAGTTAAATGGGCAAATAACCCACGTCCTTATACAAACAACATCAAGCCCACTACAAGTTGTCAAGTAACTAAGTTTAAGATGAACTCGAGTACTCCTCATCATCTTCGCAAAAGGACACCACAATATCTCAATATTCAGCAGGCTTCCATTATAAGGAGATGACATTAGTGCCTAACCGATAATAGGTTAAATTGGGAGATTTTAGGCACCTCAACACCTGGCCGATTATAGCCTCACACGTCAGCAAATTTAAAGGGATTTAGCTATAGGTTTTTCAGCTTCCACATCACCAAGTTCTCATCGATCTGACTACGGATTTTCAAGCTCTCATAGCACTAAGTTGATAGGGATCTGGCTACAAGTCTTCGGCCTCTCACTTCACCAAATCAAAATTGCTAGACTGGCCAAATGTCAATATCCATAATGGGTAGACTAGTGAAAGGAACGGTAGATAGGTGAAAGGTAGACAATGCATAACTGCTAGACCAGCGGAATGTCCGTAGAACGGTGAAACGGGTCCACTATACTAGCAAAAGGTCAACAATTCAGAAGTGCTAAACTGGTGAATAATGCACTAGACTAGCGAAGGGTCCACTAGACGGGCGAAGGATCCACTGAACTAGCGAAAGGTCGCATTGTAGATCCAGCATGCCAGTGAAAGGCCAGTATTAGTATCGGCTAAGCTGTGGAAAGGTCCGCTAGATTAACAAAAGGTCGACTTGCAAATATGCTAGACTGAGGAAAGGTTCACCAGACCAGCAAAAGGTCGACATCAGAATTTACCAAACCAACAAAAGGACAACATCAGAATTTGCTAGACGCCGAAAGGTTTACATCAGAATCCGCTAAATCGGTGAAAGGTCAAATTCAAAGATCTGCTAAACCAAAGTATTTTATACCAACGAAAGGATGAACCTAGAAATATGAAGAAGAAAGCACGAGAGCTAACTACTTTGTACTTCACGTTGCATAGGATAGGTCAAAGTGGAGGCTAACTGTACACATAAAAAAATGGAGCCTTAATTTTTAAGAAGATGCCAAATGACAAATTATGCCCCAAGCTATGCATCTGGGGCCCTATAGATAAGTCTCAAATTTGAGTTTGAAAGAAAAAGAAAACAATGACAACAAAATAAAGGAGCGTCTAGCCCATTGGACCTAGCCTGACCTAACCGAGAACCTAAGTAGGTCCTATGCCCAGGGACCCATCCAGGTTCTTTGCCACTTCTTTTGTGCTTAAGTCTTATTCAAATAGATAGAGTTTTAGCTAAACATGAGTACCTATTCAAATTAAGCATACTAGGAGCTGAATTTGGTATCCGTATAACTAAGCCAATTTAGATTGTCCATTTTAAACGCTATAAAAGGGGGGTTATTCCCAAAGGTTAAACACATCAAAAAAATTTTGGAAAACCAGAGTACCAGAGCATCAGAAAATTAGATAGAACATAGACACAAAAGGGAAACGAACTAAAAATTATACTGAGAGTGTTGATAGAGGTAAAGTTGGCTAATTATTAAAGAAGCCTTTTTCTCTTAGGCTTTTAGATAAATCAAGTGGATCATCCTGAAGGAAAAACCTAGCTCCACCTTCTTATTCTTTACTTTATTTCACTGTCTTTGACATTGTTTATTTAATTTCTATTATCAAAAAGATGTAATCTTTAATTTGCTTTACCACGTAACCTATGCTTGTTTACATTATTCATTCTTCTATGCTAGCATTGTATTCTTAATTCTTATTATTTTATACTCGTATGTTGCATGATTGTTTGCTAGTGCAATTAGCCGTAATTCTTCGTATTGATTAGTAGAGGTCAAGGGTAATGACGGGCAGTGCCATGATGCACTCTATCACAACATCGTCCCTTAGCCTCCGAATCTAGATCCTCGATTTGAGCCTATGGAGTCAGATTGTGCCCACAATGGAGATTACTTAGGGGCCTTTTGAAAACCTTTTAAAAGTGAACCGTTTTGTGCTTTTCGGTATCTTTTTTGATTTTTGGTTGGATTTAGAAAGTATATTTGCTTTTTAATTTTGCAACCTAGATAGCAAGATTATCCGGACCAACAACTGCGTTTAGATTTCATCTGAAAGACCAATTGAGTTCCTAGATTAAACTTATCACCTCGTTTGTTAGGCTAAACAGACATTACTACCTAAGACTAGGGCAGAAGATTGGACCTAATTCTGGCCCAAAAACCTAACTGGGTTCCTAGATTAGAGTTATGGCCTAGTTCTCTCAGCTCAACCCACAATTTTGCTGCAATCCAACCTATTTTACTCAAACATAAAAAAAATAAAGTTTGAATTCAAACACCAAGTAAGCGAGTTCGACCATTCGCAGGAGAATGCACCACAGGGCACCCTGGGTTGTGGTCCTTACATCAATCAATCTCGAATTTTGGTGCTTTATTTTTGTGAGTCAAGGCTTAATTCTCACTTTTGAGCTCATATTGAGATTCAACAGGTTTTTTATTTTTTGGTGGCACCAGAGTTTAGGTCAGTGACCTCATTTTCTTGAGAAATCACTTCGACTCATGGAGATTGTTAAACTAATTAAGGCTTGAGGAATCACGGT
>NCQV01076305.1:642-13397 GCA_002740545.1 Lophocereus schottii | reverse complement strand
CTCTCCTCCTATACTTTCTGTTGTTCGATTGTTCTCTTCTCTTGTTCTGGGCAATTGTAGTCTCGTGTGTTCCAAACTTCTGACCATGAATGTATGCGTTCAGCAAGCTGGCTATGTAAACCTTGGGGGGGCGAACGACTATTTTTGATTTACACTGAGGTCGAACCGAAATCGGTTTTAAGGAAGTGGTACTCTCATGGCACAACTCCTGTTCTCTTTCCTTTGCTATTCATTTAGACCTACTTTTCCTACACCTGTGACCCTTCTTCCTCTTGCTTCCTCATCTCTAGCATCTATAGTGCGCATGCGAACTCCATCCTCATCCCTTACCCATGGTGATAGCCTTCATGCTAAAGCAAGCACTGACCCCCTTATACTCGATACAACCTTGCTTGCACCTTTTCTCCCTCCATTTCCTATCTCCCTTCCTAGTTGTGGTGCCTTTTACCTCTCAATCAAGTCTCTATTTCTGTTTTTCTCCAATTGCAAATTCACACAATGCCCTCCCTTTATTGCCCTTATTTTCTATAAAATTTTTCATTCCTTATTACCATGCCATTCCTCTTTTCTTTGGGGAGTAAATTCCTAATTCGGTTTATGAGTTTGGCTCCAATAGCAGCAACCCTCGTCAAGTCCCTCCGATCAGTAAGCTCTTATCCTCTAGTTTTTGGCTGTGTCCACCAAGTCTTTCATCTAATCTAGATGTCACCTTTGCTGCCTCTAATGTCACAAATCTGGTGACTGTGACTCTGATTGACCTGGAGGATTATCTTATGGGGCTCTGTGCCTTATATCTTGCATGAGTTGCTTGGGTTTGTCTACGGAAGCTACCGACTGCCATTCCATGTCATTACTGATCAGTCTGGTCAGTTGCAATTGAGCCCTAACTTGTATGAGTGGCTTCATCTTAATCAAGCATGCAGTCTTAGGTATTTGCTACACTCTCACGTGAGCCACTAGCTGATATATGTGATCTTCCTGCTTCTTTTCAGATTTGATGACGCCTCATGTATCGTTTTATGCACTCTACTATAGCAAGGACTATGGAATTGAAAAGAATGCTTACTAACATTAAGAAAGATGAAAATTAATCCATTGATGCTCATTTGTGTAAAGTTTAGATGCTTGTTGGCTGATTAGCTTCCATAAATTGCCCTATTTCCAAACAAGATCTATGTCACTATAGCTTACTTTGCGTAGGTCAAGATTATGAAACTCTCGTGACTACCTTAACTTATCTCTTGATGCAATTAAGTTTTAATGATCTATGTCCCAAGCTTCTGCTTTAAGAACAATGTATTAGGATGCTGAATGAGAGTGATCATGTTATTAAGCATTCTCCCTTGGTGGCCAAGCAAGCCGTTATGTCCTCCGGCATCTCGAGTTCGTCTTCTAATACCTCTAATAATCTGTGGAAATAAAACCATTGGCATGGCAGAGGAGGGTGGCGCGACAATCGCAACAGTATCCAGAATGACGTTCCTAATAGTAGAGGGCATGAACGTGGCAACAATACAATCACAATACTGACAATCATAACAAGAACAACTTTACAACAAGTATGCCTAGTGGTATGAGCCTAAGTAAGTCTATCTTTTGATGTTTTGCTACTCATGGCCTTCACATACTAACTCTCAATTTGCAGACAACTCTTCTAGTAATGGTGTCTTGGGTTCGGCCTACAGTATCACTTGTCAAATTTGCTTTAGCCAAGGTTATAGTGCACTTCAATGCCCTTGTTTTTCTAATGCATGACCTACCCTTGATTTTCTTGCTGCTTCTTTCAATGCAATGTCTCTTGGTGATTAAGAGTCGATTCAGTACCCTTACTCAAGTTCCTTAGCATATATGACCCATATGAAAATAATTGTTCTTCTACAGTCACTTACACTAGCAATACCATGTGGTTAGCAATGGTACTAAATTACCTATTCAAAGTATTGGTACCACATAATTGTAATTAGGGAAGAAGTGGTTAAAATTGAACTCTATTCTTTGTGTTTCATCTTTAAATCAAAATTTGCTTTTTGTTAAGGGCTTGGGTTCTGATAATAACTGAGAAGTCATATTTGATGCCTTCTTTATTTATGTGAAGGACAAAAAACCAGGGACAATCCTGCTTTGAGCTGCAAGTAAAAAGATATTTATGCTATTCAGCTCGCGCCTACTATACACTCTCTTTTCTTTATCCATTAACTTGCTGAAGTGTGGCATTGTAGGTTAGGCCATTATGGTTCTAGTTCTTAGACGCTCTTTATTGCGATAAGTTTATCGTTAGAACTCCAAAGTTTGATAAAGCTTGTGCTTCATGTTCTTTGGGCAAGTCCACTAGACCACCCTTTGTTGGGATGAACATTGTTCTACCAAACCATTATTTCTTATTGATAGTGATGTTTGGCAATCCCCTATCTATTATGTTATTGGCTAGAAATATTATGTATCTTTTGTGAATCATTCTTTATCTATTACTTTTCCTATCTTTGAGGCTTTCAAAAAATTGGTCAAAAATATTTTTGAAACCAAAATCATATATTTTCAAAGCAATAGTGGCAAAGAGTATGATAATACTCCATTTGCTAAATGTTTGCTCAAACTTGGTGTTTATTTTAGTGAATCACT
Organism: Lophocereus schottii; assembly: GCA_002740545.1. NCBI lineage: Eukaryota > Viridiplantae > Streptophyta > Magnoliopsida > Caryophyllales > Cactaceae > Lophocereus > Lophocereus schottii. The sequence continues at coordinate 10,778 of NCQV01076305.1, read as the reverse complement.
TCCCACACTCAGTAACAAGTGTTGCTAAAAGAAAACATCGTCACCTCCTCGAAATGGCAAAAAACTTTCTCAACTAAAACTAATATGCTAGTTGAATTCGGTATGCTGCTAGTCAAACAGCTATTTATACCATAAATAGATTGCCAACCCCTATTTTACACTTCACCCTTTGGAAAATTATTTTCTCACCTTCCACACTATTCTTTCTTAGGGTTTTTGAATCTCAATGCTTTCCTAATACTAATGCCACATCTAAAAACAAGCTTCAACCTCAGCTTATAAGCCGTGTCTTTACACAATATGCCCCACATCATACATCTTACTATTGTCGAGATCCTATTAGCGGGCATGTTCAAATAAGTAAGCATGTAGTGGTTCATGAAAGTGTGTTTCCTATTGTGTGTAATGGCATTCACTAGGCCCTTGCTTTCCCATGCCCTTTAGTCCCACATAGGTAGATTTAGGAGTTGGAGTAGGGTTTATCTTTACCTTCCTTCTTTGGGCTTGTTGAATAACATTGGGCATGGGCTTGGGCTTGGGCTTGAGCTTGGACTTGGGCCTCGTCTGCTAATCTTTTTAGATGAAAAAACTTCTATTTTTATCAGTTGGCATTCGTAGTTACCGATTGTGTACTGATTTTTCTCCACATTTGGCTCCAGCAGAAGCTATTTGTAGCAGTCAAATAGCCATGTTTAGCAAGACCTCAATAGCTATATTGAATCAACATGAGGCTCTCCTTATTTCTAGCTCAATAGCTATATTGAATCAACCATATGGCTCTCCTATTTTCCTGCTATCTTCTCTCCACTTCAACAACCTTTTTGTACTTATAAATATAGGCTCTCTTCAGCTGCAGAATACACAGCAAACATCATCTCTCTTCTCTTCTCCTCTTCTACTACTCTATCTCTTTTTCCTGGGCAATTGATACACTACGTGTTCCAAGTCTCTGGCCTCGAGTGTACATGTTCAGAGACTCACAATTTTAACCTTAGGGAGTAATTAGCTAATTTCATTTGCACCTTGGTCAAGCTGAAATCGCTTTCAAGGAAGTGGTATACCATGATGCAATGTTCTTCCTCTCCTACTGCCATCGATTTCTCCACAACTTTTTCAACAATTTGAGAGCAGTTTCTGAGTTTCGAAAAACCAATGATGCTAATAGTCCACAAAGCTCCTCTTGACCTCTCAAAATTAGAACCTTCAGATCGAACCAACTACAGAAGAAACTGCTTATATTCTTTGAACAACTACATGTCGACTATGCGTTGTTTTCTGACCTAACTAAAGAGAACAACACTTCTATCACTATTGCCTCTGGTGATGAAACTATCAAAGATAAATCCAAAGCTATTGATGAGGAAACAATGAATAAATTTAACAAAGACAACAAAATGGTCAGGGGACATCTATTGAACTGTATGACTAACCCCTTGTTCGAGTTGTTTGTCATCTTTAAATCTGCCAAGATCTTTTGGGAGAAATTGGAAGTCAAGTATGAAATTGATGACGCTGAAAAGAAGAAATATATGGTCAGTGAATAGCTGCGTTTTTAGATGACTAATGACAAACGAATTATGGAACAGATTCACATTTATGAAAACCTATATGCTAAAGTTCTGAGTAAGAACATGAAGATGTGCGAGATTCTGTAGGCTAATGTGCTGATTGATAAATTTCCACCATCCTGGAGTGACTATAGAAACCAACATAAACATGAGAAGAAAGGCCTTATTCTGCAGGAACTGATCAGTCACATGAGAATAGAATAAGCTAATTGCCTAAAAGATAAGATGGATTCTCTTTCTTTAAATTCTTCTAAAGCTAACCTAGTTGAATTTGCTGTGCCTTCAAATAGAGACAGGTTTAAAGGTAAAGGTGAGAAGAAATAGAAGCTAAGCTATGCTAAGTAACAGAATAAGTTCAACAATATGATCCATAAACCAAAGGGGTTGTGCTATGTTTGCAGCAAGTCGGGGCACAAAGCATACCAATGTGAACTTCGTAAAGCGAAGTCACAGCGAAACCAAAAGCCTATAGCCCAGGCTAACCTTGCTGAAGACACAAAAGTCATCTGTGCAGTGGCCGAAGTGGCAACCCTGGTCACAAACAATGCTGAATGGATATACAATACTGGAGTCTCGAGGCACGTTTGCATTAACAAAGTACTCATATAGTACTTTGAAGATGTTGCAGATGGTGAATGCGTTTATATGGAAAACTCTACAACTGCTAGAGTTATGCATAAAGGAAAGATTCTTCTTAAATTTGCTTCTGGCAAATTATTGTCGTTAAGCAATGTGTTGCATGTGCCTGCCCTTCGTAGAAACTTAACTTCTGGTATACTTCTCAACAAAACTACATTGAAAACTGTTGTCGGAGATAACGAGGTTATTATCTCTCATAATGGGGTCTTTGTTAGGAAGGGATACCTGAATGAGAGTCTATTCGCATGTAATCTTGCTTTTGAACCTTGAATGGAAATGCTTCTACTTCTACTTACATTGTTGAGTCTGTTGATTTGTGGCATGGTAGGCTAGGCCATATTAATTTTGCATCCATTAAATGACCCAAGCATATAAAACTAATATCTATTGTGAATGTTGATAATTTCACCAAATAGTCGGCGTGCTTAGAAGCAAATTAAATATGCCGAAAAGTCCTTTAATTGGTTACTAGTAGACAAACAACATTGCTAGAACTAGTACATTCAAACTTAGCTGACTTAAAAACACAACCAGTAAAGGAGGAAAAAGGTATTACATCACCTTTGTAGATGACTGCTCTAGGTATACCAAAACTTACCTCCTTAAGTCCAAAAATGAGGCTGAGGAAATGCTTTTGAAATATAAAGTAGAGGAAGCAAACCAACTGGACCGAAAGATTAAGAGGCTTAGAACCAATAGTGGTGGAGAATATGAGACTAACTCTCAGACATCCTTTTGTGAGAAAAATGATATAATGCACAAGGTTAGTGCACCCCCTAGTTCCAAAAAAAATGGGATAGTCGAATGCAAAAGTAGAACTCCTAAAGAAATGGTGAATGCCATGCTTTTGAGTTCAGAACTTCCTGACAGTAAGTGGGGGTAAGCTGTTTTATTTGCTTGTTATATTCTCAATAGAGTACCGACAAGAAGTTAGACCAAATCCCTTATGAACTATGCAAAGGCTATGCTCCTGATTTGACTTTCTTAAGGGTATGGGGGCGTTTGGCTAAAGGTAAATGGTCAACTAATCTTACTAGGATGAATAAGGTCAAACTCGCATTTTTCTTTTTTTTTTTGTGTTCGCTTCTTATTTACATATACGCATCAACCACCGCCACATCAGCTTTCCGACGAGTCCGACTCGGTGGCAGTATACCAACATTAAATCCCTTCAAACTATAGCTCACTGGCAAGGATTTCTTAAATTCAGATTATTATTTTCCACCAGCCTATAGGTTAGCATTATTAAATTCCAATATCTTTTTTTTTCAAGTTAGTTTGAAAAACAAGCTTTTAAAAGTATGAGGTTCACCACTTGAAAACAAAAGAGTATATTATATTATACATACATACCAACATGCAGCATCAATAGAAAATTGTACAACAATTATTCAATTGTGGCAAAAATAATATATAAAAGTTACGGCTAACTTATTATTCACTTTCTCTACCCTTTTTTCATATCCAAATGTTATTTGATCTTGTGGCAAAATAATTTATAGAAGTTATAATTTTTTATTATTCTAAATAAAAAGGCTTTAAAGAATACATGAATTTGAATGTTTATTAGCATCCTTTCCATATATATATTTTTGATGAGAGATCTCTCATTATCTTCAATACTAGTTAGTCTCCATTCTATTGAAGGGTGCATCACAATTGTAATCCCCCATCACGCTTGTGTGATCCTATGGAGTTGACGGCATTATTTCAAGTTTGCCTGTGGTTTTATTTTTTTAGAGCTATTTGAACTGAGCAGAATCCGAACTTGCCAAGCTCGAAAATTGGCTTGTGAGCTCAGGCAAGGTTAACTCAGATAAGGCTCGGACTTGAGCTCAGCTCATCAACTCTTTTTTAAGACTTAAGCCTAATCTTTGCTATTCAAAGGCCTCATTGCTCTAAGTCTAAGCTTGACTTATCTTAAGCTCAGATAAAATCTTATTTTTTAAGATTTAGATATGGACCTTGCTTCTTAAAATTCGCATGTCTAAAGATATTGTCAAAGAAATAGAAAAGTACTGCATGAGCATATCTAAATCTCTATAGGCATAAGACAATCTTAATTGTGTCATCATTGGCAATTGATGGGTTATTAGAATCACTAGTCAACGAAAAATAAGATTAGGTATGTAAGCTTGCATAAATTAGTCAATGAAAAATCAGAATCATTAGTCAAAATCATTAGTGATGTGAATGGACATTAAAGTTATATTAAGAGGTAAAGGAACACTATATTGTTGTAACGGTGTGATCATACACATTAGTCCTTTATCAAAGTAATTAACTTTATAAAGAAAGTTTGGTTATCCAAACCCTAATATTTATTTCTTAAGAAGGCTTGCAGAAGCCCGTTAGACTCTTTAACTTGACTCTTTGGCTCGAGTCATTTAAGCTTTGATCATTTAAGCCTAGCAAGCTATTGGAGGATTCAAGCTTGGCTCGAATAACTAGACAACATCGGCTTGGCTTGAGCTTGCCATGAGCAAGGCTTGGATAGCCACAAGGTGAGCTAGCTCGCTGGGGTTCGTAACCTAGGCCAGCTCACCGATAAGCAAGCTCTCAAACCTCGTGAGCTGACTCCATATCTGAGTACTAAAAGGAAAGCTCATATTAGAGCTTCTAGCAAGCCTAATTCAAACACAAAGCCGTGCTTAAGCTTCACTTGAGCCATAGGTGAGTCATGGACGACCTGAACTCATGGTTGAGCCTTGGGTGAGTTGAGCTCAAACCTGATTTTGTTGAGCTCAGCAAGCCACAAGTCACCTAGGTCAGCTCAAAAGCAAGTTTTACGCTTCATTTGGTACATAGTACGTGGATAAAGATATGTTCTATACATTTAAATTGATGAACTATTGTGAGAATTTTTTTTTTTAATACTATGTACCAAATAAATAAATAAAGGGATAACAAATGGAATAGCCCTTAAAATTATAGTCAAATATATATGTGCAACAATAATAACGAGAAGTAACAAGTTTAAGTATGAGTTTCACTTTCACAGGGTTGGAGCAAACCTAAATATAGGCAGTCCTATCCCTGGAGGCGCTAGTGTAAGTATAGGGATCGATTCCAAAGGGATCCACATTAAAAATTTTCCAAAAACATTTTGTTCAGATGAAATATTTTGAAACACATTAAAAAATAGATGAACACAATATAAGATAACATACGATAGTATATCTTAACTAAATAAACAACAATGTGGAAGACTATGCGCTACAAATAGAATCATAGAGACTCAACAAACCAATAAGACCAAGTTCTTAATGTATAAGACAACAACATCAATTATTGCTATGTGATTAAAAGTTATTGAGTAAAACATATGAAAAGTCTTTTTTAATTATTATGTTCTCTTATCAAATTTCATTCTCTAACTTGAGTGTTGAGGGCTCTTGAAGAAGAGAGAGCCTCTTTCTAAGAGTTGATCTGACATGTTACCCTGGAGTACGGCACAAGCTTCATAAGGAACAAAAAGAAGCCCAATGTTTAGGCTTGTAAAAATTTACCCAGAATCGCCCCAGAAATTTAGGATTTCGGACAAAACTTTGAAGCCTAAACCTGTTTAAGTCAACCCCGTTACGGTTAGGATTGACCCGTTTAGGTTTGACTGATGTTTTTCGAAAACATTTTCTCAAGTTAGATTTCTATTTATTCAATTATGTGAGTTGATTTTTCCTCTTTTAATGAGCATATGATAAATCAAAAATGTACTTTGAAAGAGTAAAACATGTATGTTTCCACCCTCTTATAAGTCTTTTTTTTGTTTTAGCCCTTCTCAAGCCACTATTTGTTTCGATCAAGAATTTTACCCGAAAAAAACTTGTGACTGTACTCTATTACTACAATACCTCATTCATGATGTGCTCCTACTAATACTGCCTGGCTTTTTATCAAAAGACAATCGACCACCTCATCATAATCATACAAACTATACTATTGTGTAAAGTAGTACACATTGGAAAAAATGGGGAATTGTAAGTGGTTAACATCTCCTGAGCTTTAAGACGAACATATCCACATCACTAAGTACTTAATCTTCTTTAGAATTTTGGTGGATGAAACCTTAGATATTTGTCTAATTTTGATTTTAGTTTATTATTGACAAACAATGTTCTAAGNNGTCAATGAATCCTATATCTTATAGTTTAGCTTTTGAAAAAGGCTTTGAATATTAAAGGATTGAAATTAAGCTAAATGAACCTTTTTATTTAATAAATTATTTTTATGGTTATAATGTTCATAGAGGAAACAATATACAGAATATGCCTCTAGTCCGTTGGGTTGATCTGCACCCAAGACTTTAGGGTTAGGGTTAAAAATTTTCTAATCTAACCCGAAGTATGACTGACCCTCATTTTACCCACCGCCCGGATTTTTAGGTGTACCAGTGCTTATCCCATGCTGAAACATTTGGCTATCTTCGGGGACCTTGACTTAAGCAATATACAACCTCAGGATTAACATAAAGAGAAAGAAACTTTGAAAACAAAAGACATAAATTCTGAAAAGGAGAGAACCATGGAGTGAGAAATATTTCAGAGCATAAGAAAACAACCCTCATAGTGGACATCTGTACCCAAAACACACACATGTATTAGAACAGAGGGACAATGTTCAAAAGTTAACAGATGAGCTTATCATGGCAAACATCAATGAAGTCATGGTTCCATTGATGAAAAAATTGGAAGGTTTACTGGCCGCTTGGTAAAGGCCTGAGAAAACAGGTGCGAAAACACTATCTGTCAAACACTAGATAGGAACCCCTAAGAGTTATCTCTGTAAAGAGCTTTCTTCTGAGGATTTGGAGGAAATGGGTTAATCTTGAGAAATCTATGCATAAGATGCCTGATGAAGAAAGGTCTCATTACGAAGAAGAACTTAGGGGAGACTACTAGCAACAAATTTGTGCTTCTATTAGAACTGCCTCTATGAAAGAACACCCTCAAGTGCAAGTAAGGGAAGTTAGCAGCTAACAAGCTCCCTTAGTAAATTACCTACCTATAAAGCCACCTTTTAATTTTGAGATCTAGAGCGCTGAACCTTTAAAGCAAATTAAGATGCCAAAGATAGGCACATATAAGGGGAGTATATATACTAAGGAACATTTGGATGTCTATTAAACCCAGATTTATCTACAACCATCTCATTCAGAAGCAATAGTTTCTATATGCTTTCTAGCTACCGTTAAAGGAGCAACACGGACTTGGTTGAGCAAACTCCTAAAAGGATCCATTAGTCCTTAGGAAGATCTTTCTACTAGGTTTATAGCTCACTATATGAGGAGCAAGAAGACCCCAAAAAATTGCTCCAAAATTAAAGTAGTACAAGACCATAATGAGCTTCTCGTTGAGTTTATTAATAGGTTTAATAAAGAGACTTTTGATTTCCTCGGTCTATAGCCAAATGTTGTGGTTATAACCTTTGTTAATAAGGTAACACATAAGTAGCATAAAGAAATATTACATAAAAAGCCCTAGTCGCCCTAATGGAGGCTGTGAAAAAAACCGAGGGATAAATCTATTTTGAAATAGTAATGAGATGCACTAGGGCTTTAAGGACACATCTAGAACAGATAGCAGGGGGTTTAAGAAGCAAAATCAAAAAGAAAAAAAAAGTAAAAATCCTTAAGACATAGTCTTTCTTCAATACCTCTAGGATTAAAATCCTAATAAAGATCAAGGGTTGTATACCAATAGATGGAGCCAAACTACTTAAGCAAAGGCTTAAAAATAATAATACAGATAAATGGAGTAAGTTTCATATAGACTATGGTCATGACACATACTACTACTGGGACCTAGACAGAATATTGAGTGACCTGGCCAATAAAGGAAATTCGGATCAATATCCAAGGAACATGGCTTATAGAAAGAGGTAGCATCTAGAAGAAATAAGTTTAGAGGAAGAAGACTCTTGGGAAAATGCCTTAGAAGGGGCCATACAGGTAATCTCTAGGATACTTACCCCAACATTATTGTCAAATAAGGTCTTGAAGAATTATTTGGGAACATTAGATTAGCAATCATCCGGGATAAACAGGCAATAGTAGAATCTCAACCAAAGATGATGTTTTTAGACCCCTATATCTCAACCCCATGATTATCGTTTAGTAATTGTGTTGACAGTGGCAAATTATAAGATTGGCCAAGTGTTGGTAGATACTAGAAGTTCAATACATATTATGTTATATTATTGTTTTGTAAAGCTTGGTTATATGAAAAGGATTTTCTCTTATCCAACAACCCATCACAGGTTTTATAGGGCGTGCCATATCCCAAGGGAATAGTGAAACTACTTATTACGGTGAGGACACAAAAAAGGGTAAACGAGGGAATGGATGGTGGAGTTTGTGGTGATAGATGTGTCTTTTTCTTTGCATACAAGTTGATTGTGGGAAGATCGCTTTTAAACTCTTTGAGAGCAACACTATCTATCTCAATGTACCTTGAGATGCAATATCAGATAGATAATGGTTAGATAAATAGGACACAAAACACAGGGCTAGAGCCTAAGACCAGTTTTAAGAGGCACCCCTGGCACAAGATGAGACCGGGACAGTTAGTAGATAACATAGATGCAAACTTTGCAAAGCGATTGAAATCTCTATTAAGTTAATATGCATTTGTGTTTTCATATGTAGAACAAAAGATGCCAAAGATTAACCAAAAAATTAATCATGTTTTACAAGTTGGCTATAAATTCTCATGCAAAACCTATGAAACAAAAAAGAAGACATTTTGCTTCTGATAAGAGCAAGGAGGTATTAGAAGAAATGTAGAAATTTTATATGTTGGATTCATTAAGGAATGTTACCATTCTAATTGGTTGGCTAATGGTATTATGGTCAATAAGCCCAATGTCATCTAAAGGATATGTGTGAATTACATTGATATGAATAGAGCCTATTCGAAAGATTGTTTCACACTCCCAAAAATTGATCAACTAGTAGATTCTACCAATGGTCATAGGTACCTTGCTTTTATGGATGCCTACTTAGGATTTCATTAAATGCTAACGTGGGAACAAGGCCAAGATCATACGACATTCACGACACACTAAGGTCTTTACTGATATAAGGTGGTGTCATTTGGATTGAAAAATGTTAATGTCAAATACCAGAGGTTAGTCAACAAATTTATTCAAAGTCAAATTGAGAGAGACATGGAATTGTACATTGATGATGTGATAGTAAAGTCTAAGACTTCATATCAACACGTTCTCCATTTGAAGGACACCTTTGAAACTTTAAGAAAGTATGGAAAGAAGCTGAACCCTAAGTACTTTACCTTTGGAATATTAGCAAGAAATACCTTACCTTCATGATCGATGAAAGAGGGACAAAATAAAATCTAGAAAAGGTGAAAGTTGTACTGGATATGCAATGTCCCAAGATCGTAAGAAAAGTTCAGAAGTTGACATGATATATCTCAATAATTAGAGGTTTATCCCTAATTTAGCACATAAATGTCCCTTTTTTTAAGCACTTGACGTCAATCAAAGACTTTAGATAAATGGAGGAGGTAAAGGAGGCCAATAAGTAGCTTAAGTAATATCTATTTTAGATACCATCATTATCCTGCACTAGCCTGGGCGAATATAGTACAATTTATCTATCAGCTTAGACGTAGCTTTTAATGCAATATTAGTAAGAGATGAGTATAATTGATAAGTAATGAGTGTAAAGGGCAAGTTCCTATCTATTTTGTTAGTCATGTCTTAACAGGACTATAACTCAATTATCCAAACATTGAGAAGTTAGTCTCAACCTTGATCATAAGAATTAGGAAGTTGAGACCCTATTATGACATACACCCTCTTAAGGTCCTGACTAATCGACCATCGAAGATAATGATGTAGGAATATGACTACACACGGAGAATGTTGTTGTGGGCAATAGATTTGTCTATAGCCAACATAGAACCCACG
>NCQV01076283.1:1143-14633 GCA_002740545.1 Lophocereus schottii | reverse complement strand
CCCCCCCCAAAAAAAAGCCAGACACTTGGTCATTATCATGCTTCCATTACAGATTAGAGCTTAGAAATCAAATAATATTCAACATGACAGCTAATATTGGAGAGCAAGTCGTTTGCATGGGTTGCCTATGTTCATTTACTTTCTGTCCTGTTGTAGATGTGGAGTTGGACAACCCTTTAAGTACGCCCTATAGCCACATCAATGAGAAGCTTATGTCAACTCTGGCCAGCTTTCCTCTGACTTCAGGAAGTTTATCTTTTGCTGTTAGCTTACCATGCTTTGATTGATGAACATGTGCCCTAGAGGTTCATGTTCTCATGTTGCCAGTTCTGCTGTCCTGCTTCTCAGTTAATGGGGCTTTTCTGTTGGCTATTGCTTTCAGCTTACCATCCAAAACTGATTGGTGAATAGAAGTGTTGTCTGGATGCTCAGAGGCTCATATTAGGTGTATGTGGTCTGAGAAGTTTGAAGAGCAGACTTCATGGTGTCTTCATTGGATGGTGCTGCAAATTTTTTCTCAACTGTTGGTTGATAGGTCACATATTACGTTATATTCAACTTTTGTCTCACCACATTCACTTGCTCTATCTTCTCTGTGAGACTAGTTTGAGGCTGTTGGCAGGTCTTTATGGAAAAATGCAAGCCATGATTAAACTCATCTAGCATTAAAAGGATCAGCCTAATCAGCTATGTGAAGTTGGGGTTGGCCTAGAACTTTAGCCTTACAGAAGATTACTGTTCTGAGGGGGGGGTTATTCAAAATTGTCCCCTACACGCTGTGGTCACTTTCATGTTGTTGTTAAAGTGGCCTACAAATGGGAGCTGATTACTGACACAAAGATGCATAATGTTTTCCATGTGTCCTACGTAAAGGCATTTAGATGACCTTGCTTATCCAATATCAAATTCCACTATTCCTTATTCATGCAATAGAGAATATCGAAAAAATTCTGCAAGATTGTTCATAAGACGGATGCCGTTGTATATTTTTTGGGCAGTGGAAGGACTTGTCTGTAGATGAAGCTAAGTGGTTGTTGGCTCTCTAATCGGGACAAAATTTTCTCGATTGTAGAATTTGGGCCAATGCTTTTTTGCAGGACTGCTAGTTTGATACAGTCAGCGAGGTGCTTCCTTTATTCTCCCACTCAGTTTGATCTAGAGGGTGTTTGTTAGTAAATCAGTTGGTTAGAATTTGTGAGTTCGGCAATATAGATGTACCTAGAGCTGTGCTGCATCTGTTCAGCGTTCAACAGAAATGAATACAAAGAATGTCCATCTTCTCCCTCCCTCTTCTTTCCTGGATGAATTTGAGCCGCCATTCTTTGTTTATAATGTCTCTTTATTTCAATTGAATGAAGTAGACTAAAAGATTTATAGGTGCGCCTTCTCCGACATCAGAGCCATGAGTCTCTTTCATTGCACATGCCCCTACTTCCTATGAAGTTTGATCATGGCTAGGTCACAAACTCGAAATCCTTGGTTAAAGCATTGTAAAATATATTTTGGTGACTTGGTCATGAACAAGAAATCTTTAGTTAAAACGTAATAAAATATATTTGAGTACCTTTTGACAGATTCCATTTCTTACGGAAATAGGGGCTATACTAGGATTATAAATCAAGAGTTTAATTTAGGGACACCGTGAGTAGGAGGCAAGGATTCCAACTGCGGTTTCGGTCGCGATTCCGTTTCGGTCGCGGTACGGCAAAATCGCTCTACGGCAATCGCTTACCATATCGCGGCTATTGCGTTATGAAAACGTGGTTCACCGAATTTCAAAACCTTTCCAGTGCGGCCGTTTCGTCGCGGTTCGGCCACATTTTGAATCCATGGTAGGAGGGAGATTTGCTTTGGGATTAAAGGATTTGGCGAGCTAGGTGAAGTGGCTTGTGTTTCAATTACAGCGACTGTGCGTGATCCTGAGACTGGAAAGAAAGAGAACACAAAATTGCATTTGGCAGCCTAGCGCATAGAAGGAAAAGCTTCCAGGTGGGGGCTTGCACATTTGTATTTGCACTTACATTGGCGCCTACTGCGGTGTTGTCAAAAGGTTCTCCGGAAAGGATGGATCTATTATTTAAAGGATAAATTGGCAGAATTCTTTGTAATTGAGGGTCAAAATCACATTGTGCCTCACACAAACTTTTCGGAAGGAGCCATTACTGTGAGTTTTTTTCAATAATTTTTTAAGAAATATTGTGAGGGTGTGACATGCCCCTCAAGTGCATGACCACAGGATCACCTCTGAATCCTATGGATCTAGAACTATTTTCTGTTATTATCCCAATGCTACTGTGTTTTTTTCCTTTTTTTGGGGGGGGGGTGTTTGGGAGGCGCTGGCACTGGTTGGTGGGGGGAGGGCTGGTTTGTTTATTCTGTCCAAAATGATTGGGTGATTATCTTTTCTTGACTGTCCAACTCTGTGTTGAATTGTGAAGAGAGTCCTTTTTGCTAAGCAGGAGGATGATCTCAGGAGGATGATCTCTGGGAAAGGTGCAATGCACCTTTTCCCTTTTCTGTTTTACTAATCATCTCTGACGTATAGCCGGCTTTCTCGTTCGCCATGACAAAAGCGTATGGCATATTAACAATCTGCCATTTGCCAAATGTAAAGAATGTTTCAGTCTTGTTCAAGAGCGATTGTGTAAAAGAAATCCAAATGTTACGGACTTGGGAGAAATTTCTTGGAGGATTGGGAGTGCATTTATCATTTTCTTCTGTGAATGTGCATTTGGTTTTGAATTTTTTGCTTCCTGGTATTCTTTGCATCAATCACATTCTCTCTGTTATCTCTTTAGTATAAATTCACGATCTTTGCTAGACTATGTTCCAATGTTTAATTTTTTCTATGCTTCAGAAGGCCTCTATCCGAGATCGGCATGCTTCTGGAACAAGAAGGAACATTTACAACAGCTATGACAGAAGTGATCATGCTGACAGAGAAGGGAACTGGAACGCTGCCAAAGCCAGAGCTGCTGCACGTAATCACAGCCGTAATCAGGCTGAGAAATCAAGGGTTGATCGCCTGGCACCCAGTGAGAATCGGGGTGGCAGGCCTTGGGTCAGACATGAGCCATTATCTTCATATCAGTCCCAGAATGGTCCTCTACAGCCCGGCTCTTCTCAGAGCAGTTCGGCACCTATGGCATATGGGATGTACCCATTGCCAGGAATGAGCTCAAGTGGGGTAATGTCAAATGGACCAACCGTCCCATCAGTTGTGATGCTGTGCTCATATGACCACAACTCTGGTTATGTCTCACCTGGTGAACAACTTGAGTTTGGGTCTCTTGGTCCTATGGGCCTTGTTGTCATGAATGATGCAACTCAACCAACTGATGGGACTCGAGTCAGAGGACCTTTTGTTGAGCAAAGACATCATGGGAGTTCCAGACAACACTCTTCACCAGATCAACCATCTTCCCCTCACTTCCGAAGGCAAGTTCTTTCGCTCCCTCTCTTTCTCTCGATTCTATCCGTATGCATGCGTGTATTGCTAGAGGTTCCATTGGACTCTAGATTTGGCTTAGTCTATGACAAAAAAAGTACATGACAGTTTGGTGAGACTTTTGGCTTTAATGTATTCTAATCTGAATCTAAAGATAAAAGATAAATTACCCCAAAGTGATTTCTTCTATCCCATTTAATGTGGATAATCCTTGTTCTTATTGCTCTCCTAATTACCAAACTTGGGTTGCAAAGTTTGCTTCCATTTTCTTTTTAAATAAATCTTGGCTTTCCTGTTTGTTTATGTGGGCTCATTAATTAGCTTGTAATTATTTCCTTGACGAGATCAGTTTTGTGATGTGTTTATTTCTTGCCATCTTATAACAGGAGGATTTGATTATTTTGCCAGATCATTGGCCCAAGGGAATTATCAGTTGAAAGATGAAGATTTTCCACCTTTAATATTCCAGAATCAGGGAGCAGATGATAGGAGGGCCTATGATGAGAAGCGCTCCCATTACTAAGCTCTTGTGTTCGCATAGCAGACATAGAAGTGCGCCCATCACCAAACTCTTGTGCTTGCATCGCCGACACAGAAAAATATCTTGGGATATCATTTGGTTATGATGACTAACTAAACTATGAGAGCTTCTGGCTCGTCTTGTACACTACATTTAGTCCATGACTATGCCACCTCCAGAGCTGGGTCGAAAGGAAAGAAGAAACCGGCATTGGTCGGAAAATTCTCTCTTTCAGGAGTGTTGCAATGGGGGTGGAAGGGGAAAGGAGGAAGAAACATTTGATAGTCAGAATATTTTAGGGTCTGACACTCTGTAACTTAGTCGAAGCAGCAGCCATAGCTAGGGTTTTTCATTTGCCTTAAGCATCAGTTTTCAGTTTATACGTACTAGGGAAGCTTTCCATAAAGCTCATTCTGTACTATTTCTGATGGTTCAGATTAGCTTGAAAACAGTGTAGACAAATTCATCCCCACAGTTCAAAGGAGTAGACAATTAGTTCTTGAAATTTTGTTCTTTTAGTTTTTGATGGAGTATACTCGGATATCAGAAAGTTTATTGTGCTAAAGGTCTTTTTTAGGGAAAGGAGTTCATCTTGTTCTCGTAAACTCGCTCTGTTCTTCAGTGATCGCTTTGCAGGGGTGTAGACCTTGATGATCCAAGGGGCCAAAGTGGATCGCTTTGCAGGGGAGTAGAACTTCTTGATTCAAGGGGCCAAAGTGCCCAGAGGAGGCGGTTAACTTAGGAGGTCTTAGGAGCATAAGCCCCGCCATCCATGACCGAACGCTTGTGGTTGTGGGAATTTACTTATGACGCCGACTTAGGAGGTTTACTTACAATTCAGGAGGTTTACTTAGCATTCTACTATTCTACCATGAGAAGAGCAAAAAAAAAAAAAAAGGATTTTAGCTTATGTTGACTAAGCGAAGTGAAGATAATATGTATAGAATTTGGAAGCGATATCTTGTATGAAGCGTTATTTTAGATGCATGAAATCCATTGAGATTCTCATATTTTCTATTAAAATCAAAGTGAAATATGTTGCAGTATCATTTTGTAAGTTGAGTTATAATACTATCAAACACAAGCCATTGTGTCATGTGGATAGTTTAGTTATCAAAACTATGGATCATTATAAAAAGCGGAAGATTTAGAGGAAAAAACAGAAGTTAGGAGATTATTCTAATAAAGATGATGATATATGTCTAGTTGTAGTTTACTTAGTTTAGATTCGTATATTATTCTATTTTTCATCGGCAAATCAATATTTACCAACTCTTCTCAATTCTTACCATTCCTCACTAGTTTCAACTAATCATCCAAAAAAGTTTCAATCCTTATTAGTCTTTCTCAATTCTTAATATTTTTTCCCTTTCATTTCCACCCTTAAAAAAGCTTTCCAACTCTTCCAAACTTTTTCCAATCTTTATCAAGTTTTTCAAAAAAAAACCAATTATTCCTAACTCGTATCAATTTTTTACTATCTTTTCTAATTTTATCCATTTATCAATTCATATTTACTGTAACGCCCCAATAATATACATAATTACTTGCATTTACCTCACCAATGAGAAATAATAACCCAATGAATGGGACGTTATCGCCGTCCAAAAAGGACAAGGCTTCCTTTATATATATGCAAACTCAGCCATAAGACCAAAGTTTAACCTCAAAAGGCATTCACACCCTTACAACCATTCAAACCATTTAGTTATATACAGAAATAGTTTTAATATCCCAATCATTTCAAGGATTACACCAAAATATATAATTCAATTCAAATATACAGTTTCAACACTAAAATACATCACAATATGATATGATAGCATCTCAGCACTCATATACCGCTAGTCATATGGATAGCCCTGACTCACTTATCACCTTTCGCCATCCTACCCACTGGAGGGCGGCTCACTGGACACTTTTCTAAAACAAAACATAAAAACATTTCGAACTGTGAGCCAAAACTCATCACATGCATTCCTATAATGTTAAAGATACACTGAAAATTTATTTGGGTCCGCTTTGCAATTCATTTTAATTTTAAAATAGGGAATGAAACGCATATAAAACTAAATTACTAATTATTATATGTTAGTGCACACCTTCATAACTGTTACAATCTGTGAATAGGTGTACACCTATCAAGCCGACCGGGAGATCTAGCCTGAAGCCGCGCAGGTAACTGGAGGGCAATGCCCTGTAACTGATAACTAATGGGGTCACTAATTATGTGATAAAACACTGATTAAATTGATTCATTAATGTACTTACCAAAACATCAAGATTTCGATAAATATGTGCTAATTTCTAAAGATACAGATAATGAAAGTACCTGAAAGTTTTAAATGCAAGTTCGCGGAATAATAAGACGCACAAAAGTGGAGACAATGAAAGCTTAGGCCTTGATTCTGTTCAAAATATCATTATAGGTACATGAGGTCAGAAACGAGCCTGTTCTTATAAATGATGATTTTAAATAAAATTGGCTTATGAAGAATCTTTACAAACCAGTTAATAGATTAAACTAAAATGATGAAACTATATAACCCATAGAAATGTGATTTAAGTCACGGTAGCAAGTTTAGAGTAAAAGGGCTTATAAAGAGGGTATGGAAAGAATAATTCACAACTTATACTTCCGACCTCGAAATGAGACCTAAGACCCCAATATGAAAAACTTAGGAAGTCCTCTAAAACTTTCATCAAGGACACATAACATGATTCCCACGATAGGGTTCCTAAAATGGGGTTAGAACACTAACATATCAGTTTTAAGTCCATCCTGCATAGGTTCAGTAAAATGATCATAATTTTTTCCACAGACCTCGGATTAATGTGATGTAAGAGCCATTTTAAAGCTGACACACTGATCTATCTATCTACCAAAAATCATAATTTTTGGTTGGGCTGATCATTACTAGTTTCATCTCAAAAATTGTCCTATTTTTCTGAAAATTCCATCGTCACTGTTTGAGTTTATTCCCTCGCTTCTCACGCAAATCCTCAACTTAAACCATTCCTTAAAAGCATATAAACATACTTTGGTCCATCCCAACATCAGACAAAACTGGCACACTTAATTTCACTTCATATTCATATCCAATAAATCTCATTTTCTAGTCACATATACACGTACTTCAACTTTAATACTAGTTTGGTCTAAATCATACATTCTTGGATAAAATCCTGACTTAAGGTCAACTTGAACTCACTCCCATCATTTCTAATCACCATAAATATCATAATAAATTCCAATAGATTAAAAGATAATCAAAATCAATGATAAAACAATCAATGTCCAACACTTAAACATGAAGCTTGCATGATTAAGAAGTAACCCTAACCCTAACATCATCCAACTTCAACTCTACCATGATCCATCAGCAAAATAATTCTTAATTCAATCAAAATAACATGATTCACCATTAAAACAGCCAAAACAAGAAATAAAACCAAAAATCCAAAGAATAAGAGTGAACCACTTACTTTGAGATTGAAACAAGTGGAGATGGAGATGATATTTGGTGATTTTAAGGGTGGAAGATGATAGCCGGTAGAGGGAGGTGGTTGGAGATTGCAACCCTTGCCGGAGACTGGCCGAAAATCACCAGAAGAAGGGCTGGGCTACTGCTGTTGGGTTGGCCGTGGGGTAGAGAGGAGAAGAGAAGAAGAGAGAGAAAATCACTTGCATTTACTTGGTGCAAAGTAAAAGCTTAGGCAATTAAATACTTGGCTGAAATTTAATCCCCAAAAGCTACTTTTACTAAGTATAATTAAGGCCTAATAAGGATAATTAGCTAAACAAATAGGGTCAAGTCTTGGTGGACCGAAATTGGTCTTAAACGGGCTCGGATTTGCAACTAGCTCAAACCGAGTGCGCTTGAAAAAGTTTTTCTTTTCCCCAAAGCTCGAGGTTAAATATTTGTGGTGTCATGAAAAATACTTCAATCAGTCAATTCATAAATATCAAGACCTAATAACTATCTCCAGAATTTGACAAGAACAAAAATTCGAATTGCAATGTGAGGGCCCATTTAAATTCTCCCAATTGAAATAACAAAGAAAACGATAATCTAAATGCGATGAAATTAATCACATGGATTCATGACATGAATAAACATGATTTAGGGTTGGAGTATTACAATCTTCCCCTCTTAAAAAGTTTCGTCCTCGAAACTGATGAACCTAATCATAACATGCAGGATTACCTCGAATAAATGTGGGTATTTGATTTTCATTGTCTCTTGGGTCTCCCAAGTAGCTTATTGGGAGGTGTGGTTTATACAGAGTACTTTGACCAATAGTATCTGCTTGTTGCATAGCTACCTGATCCTGTGATCTAGTATTTGGATTGGACACTCCTCATATACTAGATCTTCAGTGATTTCAATAGGTTCAGATACAATAGTATGGTTCGGATCTAGAATATATTTTCTAAACTGAGAGATATGAAACACATTATGCACGTACTCAAGTTCTACAGGCAGATCTAGACAATAAGCGACGGGATTCAACTTTTCAATGATTTCATAAGGTCCAATGTACTTTGGACTCAATTTGCCCCGTATTCTAAACCTTTTAACACCTCTGGTTGGTGAAACTTTCAGAAAAACTTTATCGCCTACTTGAAACTCCAGAGACCTTCTTCTTTTGTCCGCATAATTTTTTTGTCGACTTTGGGCAACCCTGATATGTTCCCGAATCTTTCTTATTGTTTCAGTGGTCTCTTGAATCATTTCAGGACCTATAATCAGTGCCTCGTCCAAATCGCTCCAGTACAACGGGGTTTTACATTTTCTCCCGTATAAAGCCTCAAATGGGGCCATTTTGATGGTGGACTGATAGCTGTTGTTATAAGAAAATTCCACCAAAGGTAAATCACCTTCCCATTTCCCTTGAAACTCTAATACACAAGTTCTCAGCATGTCCTCCAAAATTTGATTCACTTTTCAATTTGTCCATCTGTTTCTGGGTGATAGGAGCTATTGAAGTTTAGTTTGGTCCCAAATGCTTTTTGAAGCGCTTACCAGAAACGCGCTTGGAATCTTTAATTCCTATCTGAGACTATATCTAAAGGGATCCCCGTACAGACGGACTATCTCCTTAACATACAATTGGGCTAGTCTTTCAACTCACCAAGTCTCCTTGATTGGTAGGAAATGAGCCGACTTCGTGAGTCGATCAACTATAACCCAGATAGCATTCTTTTTCGTGGCAGAAAGGGGTAAACCAATAACAAAGTCCATTGAGATCGAATCCCATTTCCAAGTGGGGATTTGTAAGGGTCATAGTTCCCCCACAGGATGCTGATGCTCTGCTTTAACTTTCTGACAGGTTAGACACTTGTTCACATATTCTGCAATGTCTTTCTTCATATTATTCCATCAGAAGTATTGTCTCAGATCTCTGTGCATCTTGGTGCCTCCTGGATGCATTGAAGAACGAGTATTGTGAGCCTCTTCCAAGATCTGCTTCCTCAATCCTTCATTTTTAGGCACACATAGACGATTCTGGAACCGTAGGGTCCCATCCTCGTGCATTACAAAGCCCGGAGACTTCCCTTTTTCTAAATTTTGCTTTATTCTTTGGAGTTTGGGATCATTTTTCGGGTTCAGTCGAATTTCTTCTACTAGGGAAGACTGTACGGTAAGTGCTGATAATTGAGCATTTGTTTGTCCGTGGGATACTAATTGAATTTCAAAATCCTCAAGTTCTTTCAAGAGGTTCAATTGAGTAATCACTACAGTGTTTGAGCTATGTTGCGCCTTCCTACTCAGGATATCCGCCACCACATTTGCTTGACCGGGATGATATTGAATCTGCAAATTATAGTCTTTAGGAAATTCAAGCCAATGTCGTTGCCTCAAATTGAGCTCCTTCTGGGTGAAGATATCCTTTAAATTTTGATGATCAGTATAGATCTTGCATGATACCCCATATAAATAATGCCTCCAAATTTTCAATGCAAAGACCACGGCTGCTAACTCCGGGTCATGGGTAGGGTAGTTTTTCTCATATGTCTTGAGTTGTCGAGAGACATAAGCTACTACTTTGTCCTCTTGCCTCAATACGCACCCTAGATTGTTCTTCGAAGCGTTGCTATAAATAATATATTTTTTTCCTTCTATCGATAATGTTAGGATTGGGACGGTAGTTAGTCGCTACCTTAGTTCGTGGAAAACTTTCTCACATCTTTCAGTCCACTCGAATTTGTTCGCTTTCTTCATTAGATTGGTCAGTGGTGAAGCTATTTTCGAAAAGTTCTTGACGAACCTTCGGTAGTAACCTGCTAAACCCAGAAAGCTTCTATTCTCAGTGACATCGGTAGGCTCTGGCCATTCTGTGATTGTTTTCACCTTCTGGGGGTCAACTTTAATTCCTTTTTTTATAACCACATGTCCCAAAAATACCACTTTCTCCAACCAAAATTCACATTTCTTTAATTTGCCATAGAATTGATGCTCCCTCAAAGCTTGCAATACTGTCCGCAAATGATCAGCATGTTTCTCCTTGTGCTTAGAATAGATAAGGATGTCATCTATGAACACCACTGTGAACTTGTCTAAATAGGGTCTGAAAACCGTGTTCATAAAGTCCATGAAAACTGCAGGAGCATTAGTGAGACCAAAAGACATCACTGTGAACTCATAATGACTATACCTGGTCCTAAACGCTGCCTTAGGAATGTCGTCAAGCTTAATTCTAAGTTGATGGTACCCTAACCTCAAATTAATCTTAGAGAATACTCCTGTTCCTTGTAGTTGATCAAACAAGTCATTTATTCGCGGCAGAGGATATTTGTTTTTGATGGTAATTTTGTTCAACCCTCTGTAGTCAATACATAGCCTTAAGGTTCCATCCTTCTTTTTGACAAACAACACTGGGGCACCCCATGCTGACACACTTGGCCTAATAAAGCCCTTCTGTAACAACTCATCTAACTGAATCTTTAGTTCCTTAAGCTCAGTTGGGGCCATACAATATGGGGCTTTAGAAATAGGTTGGGCTCCAGGAGTTAATTCGATTGCAAAATCAATTTTCCTCTGCAGGGGTAGTCCTGGTAACTCCTGAGGGAAAACATCTTCAAATTCACAAACTACATGTATATTTTCTGCTTCCACTTCTTTTGTTTGTGTGTCAATAGCATAACACCAATATCCAATATGCCCCTGACATAACAGCTTACTTGCTTTTATAGCGGAAATCAAAGGACAAGATTTTGCCTCTCTCTGCCCATAAAAACACACTTTTCTCCCTTTTTCATCTTTCAAGATAACCTTAAGATCTTCACAGTCGATTTGGGCTCTATAAGTGTGCAACAAATTCATTTCCAAAATGATGTCAAAATTAGACAAATCAAATTAAATCAAATCCACAAAAGAAGGTGGTTCCACCAATGGTGATAGGGATAAGCTTATAAGAGAGGGGGCACTCAACCACAGAATCATTGGGTAGCTTAATTCTATAATTAGTTTCCATCCTCCTGTTCTCAAGGCTCAATTGTATATCAGATCGGGTAGATATAGATGAATGAGTGGTGCCCGAATCAAATAATACACAAAATGGCTTTGAATTTAAAAAGAGAGTTCCAGTGACTACCGTACCAGAGGTAGCAGCTTCCTTTTTATTCATCACAAATGCCCTTCCTGTAACTGCAGACCTTGAAGGTGGGGGTCCCTGACGGAGCAGAGCCAAGGGTTTTACTGCACCCTTGTCTACAGCTTTTAGTCGTCGGGGGCACGCAGCGATGAGGTATTCAGGACTTTCACACCACATGCATTTGTTGGTGTCAACTCGACATTCAGGAGTGGTGTGATTGGTTCTTTCGCACTTCCTACAGGGCTCTGCAGAGCTTGCAGGATGGCTCTTGGAAGGAGCGGGAGTGGGTTTCTTTTGATTCATACTCTCACTGGGAGCTCCCCGCTCGATCCCTTTCCTTTTCTGATTGATCGGGTTCAAGGCCCTTAACTTCGTCTTCACACGCTCCACTTTAACGGCTCACTCGTACAGCTCTTGGTAAGTCAGAATTGGTTGCCCAGCTAACTGATTCCGAATGTAGAAGGCCAAACCCTCCTCGAACCTTCTCATCTTTAACTTTTCAGATGATACAAATTTAATGACAAACCTAGATAGTTCTTTGAACTTACTAGCATACTGCATCACTGACATCCTACTACTCATTTTCAACTCCATAAATTCTTTCTCCTTTTGCCTTTGCACTACAATTGGATAAAATTTCACCCTTGACTCTGCTAAGAATTTATTCCAAGTGAATTCAGGCCCTACGAGCCCACCCTTAACAATGTTTCATCAAATATCAATTTCACCTGACAAATAATACGTCCCAATGTTTACTTTCTTTTCCTCTGGTACCTCAACTACTATGAAATTTTTTTCGATTCTCCTTACCCATTCCTCCAATACCAATGGATCATAATTCCCATCATACACTTTAGGGTTGCGCCGTGCTACCCTATCTACCAATTTATCCTCTTTAGAAGGGGTTTCAACAGATACCTGGGGGATCCGCTTGATCAATTCAGCAACTAAGGTTGGTCAGTAACTCGGGTTTCCTAAGTTGCTAGCTAATTCAGAGGGCAACGGTGGCGTGTCACCATGTTGTGGCTCCTGCCACGAGGCTTGATCACCCGATTCTTGGCCTTGCTCCAAATTGTCCTCTACATGAACCTCCATGTTGTTTTACACTAACTTAGACATTCTGATCATATATTAAATGAAACAATTTAAACACTGAAATCTTCAGACATATAAGATAAACATGCCCAATAAATACATAGAAGATGGCTCAAAGATTATTTCATAACTCGAAGCATCATCATTTCATTTCATAACGACTTACTTACATACATGGCTTCTGATTTATATACATGAGCAACAAAAGCATATTGCACCTAGTTGAGTAAGCAAGTCTAGCTCTGACTCCTACCTTAATACTAAACAGTAAATATCCCCTACACACTAGATCCGTTACATGATCAAAAAGAGGTACGGATCATATCATCACGGTCGGAGAGGATTGCCCTAACTATATACAATGTCAGTTGCCACACAAAATGTAACTATCCTATCCAACCATACCATATATATATACAGGGCTCAAAATGAAAACCACTACACAAACCCCTAAAACCACCTAACGATGCCTCGATGGATCGTAATTCGGATCAGACTTATCATCAGGTTCTTCGTCTGAATCAAAACTGCTAGTAGATGCCTCTAACTCGGCATTACCAATCTCCTGCTGAACCTGTTGTTTCTGCTCATCCTGTAGCTCCACCATCAACTCATCAGTCTCATGTTCCCATTGCTGCTCTACCCCCACCTCATCAATGTCTTGATCCACCTCGGGATCATCCTCCTCGGGATCATCCTCCTCTCCCTGGTGGCCCTCATCCTCAGAACTAATCACAACTGAATTTGGGCTATCGGGGAGATCTATCACCACGTGAGCCACCCCAGGGCTATCGGGAATCAGTGGGGTACCTGGTGCGGGCGGGAAGG
>NCQV01076281.1:0-16483 GCA_002740545.1 Lophocereus schottii | reverse complement strand
ATATATATATGCATGTATGTATACGTCTCTGTGTCTGTGTGTGAGAGCAAGAGAGAGAGAAACTACCCACTCCATTCTCTATAGAAACTGCACACTCGCCGTCATCTTTCAATCCTCTTCTTCTTCTTCTTCTTTGTAGGCAATTGGAGGCTGGGAATGGTCTTTAATGATTGTTTTCGGCCCTCTCTTCTTCCCTTTTAATCTAGTTATGTGTTTAATTATTGTTTTTTTGTCTTTGTTATGATTTGTCTTCCCAATTGTGAGATCTTGTCTCTACAATTGCGTGGTAATACTTCGTTTTAGCGTGGTTGTGTCTTGTTGATAGTTTTTTCTTTGTGATGTTTTGGATGAACAATGTGAAGGTTGCGGGAAGGCTATTCAATAGCATTCGATAGTTGAAGTACAATATCTCATACAAGATCACTATTTCGTTAACGAAATCTACAATAGATCAATAGATCCACAATATGGAGAAGAAACTGATGGTTCTGTGGATCTTTTCTCCAAGTTGTACTTTTGGAAGACAATGAGTAACATCGGAAGATGGACGTCCAGTATGTACAAAGTTAGATTTCACGAAGTTAGAATTTTATTTTTGTAATGAAGATTATATTTATTTTGCTCGAATTTATATTGTAGATGTCGAGCTCCTTAATTTTTAATGATATTGTCGCTTTCTCTATTGCAAGTGTGTGTGTGTGTGTGTGTGTGTGTGTGTGTAAGCACCATTTATTAGGTAAACACTCTAAATCTCGACCATCAAATCTTTATCCAAGGGCTTGAATTAAGAGGAGCCTTTTAGCAATTTTTAAAAAAAAGAAAAATGAAAGCTAAATGCTAGTGAAGAGGGGTTGAAAATTCACGAGATTTCAATACACAACCCTCCTCTCTCTAGTGGCATCCAGTCCAACTCCCTTGAGATCGTCGAAGGCCAGTGACTTAGTCTTTCTTATGAGCAGCACTGCTGCAACATGCCCCTTTGTCATGATTTTTTAGCAAGCGTACCATTTTTATGATAGTGCTTGAGGATCGATACTCATGGACGGGTTACGAAATTAGATCACTGAATTGAAATTATTAATCTAACATGATACAGCCAATGAGCTAACAATTAGAGGCAGCAAAAAGGTTTATTCTGCGTGAGATAAAAACAACTAAATAACATCAAGAGCATAGCCAAGGCACCAAACAAAGCTAATACAAAAGAAATCAAACCTAGTCTCCTAATCATTAATGATCAAAAGAAAAAACACTTTACCAAAAATGTCTAACTTTGCTTTGATTCAAACAAATAGCTTGACAACTATGGGGACATGGAGTTAAACCCAGTAATCCCAAACCATGGCTAGCATCTGACAACCTCTATTGAGTTGTGGTAATTTTTGCTCAGTTGTGAAATCGAAATAGGGCAATAGCATAGTCGAACCAAATCAGTAAAAATTATGTAGAATTCAATTGAAGTTCATCCCCAAACTTCACAGATCAGAAGAAGGGGTGAAAATAAAATATGATATTTGAAGCAAACCCAGGAAATTCAACTCTAGCACTATGGAATCTCATTAAATTAAACTTAGAATTACTTCACATCAATTTATGAATCTAAAATGTATGATCTGAAAGTGGGAAAAAAAATTGAACAAAAAAAACTAAGAGAAGCTTTCATCTATGCTATTCTACTCTATCTTTTTCCCCTTCAAATTATAGCCCTCCATTTGAGTCTCTTTCTATTGGCTGCCTCCATTAAACACCAATTTTTACCTTGTAACTTCCTTATAATTGCTTAAAATAGATGATGAATTGATGAGGATGAATGAAAAGAGAGAAAGAGCAGAAAGCTTAAAGGAGTGGTTATGGAGGCTAGTGAATTAAGGAAGAAAAAGCAAGGGGAGGTAGATGGGCTACGTAGAACAGGAGAGGGGCTAGAAGTCGCAAATGGCTAAGGAAAAAAAAAAGGTTTAAGCTACTTCTGGGGACTGGGAGGGCAACACGTGCAGCTCACATGAAAGTTAAGTGAAGCAAGGAGGGGGAGCGAATTAGGCTTCGGTCTAGCTAGGAAGAACAGGCCTACAAAATGGAGGGAAGAAAAGAAGGGTTTCGGTTCTAGGAAGGGAATGGACTTAGGAGAGAATTGGGACGCATGGTTGTGCAAACATTAGGCCCAAAATGAGGAGGGAGGAAGGGATTGAGCCATGGAGAAACTGGATTTGGCTTGTCGCTGGGTCACGTGCCCAGTATGTGATGGCGGAAGGAAAAGGATGGAGCTGGGTACGGCTGGGCCTTGCGCCGCTATGAGCTTGGGCTCGTTCTGGGCCTGGGTTAGCTTTTTCTTTCTTTTTTCCCTTCTCATTTGATCCAAATCCTTGTCTTCCTTCTCTTAGCAACTTATTCAAGTAATTTATCAATTCTTTTTAAACCTTCCCAATCCCTACAAAATAAAATAAAAATATATTAATGTTCTAATTTAATTATTTATTTTGAGCAATTAATAGATAATAAAAGGGGTATAAAATGAACTATTTTTAGGTTGAACAATACCCCTACACCTAAATTTCGCTCATCCTCAAGTAAAATGAAACTAAAATACTAGAAAAATAAAATAAAATCCTAACTCACTTTCGTAGGAATCACGATTGCACTTAACATTTGTGGCATGGCCTTTAAACTGCTACGTTACCCCTAGTAGACGAGTAATGTCTCATGAGAGTTTGCAGAAGATATACTCATAAAATCTATAAAAGAAAATAGAAAATAGAACATCGAAAATCTTTTCTAGATTTTTTTTTTTCAAAGACGCATATATACAATATTGGAAAAAATATGTAAACAGTCTAATCAATCACATCACTCAAGTAACATAAGCATTAGATCACATATAAACACAATGTACACATCAATAAATTTTTAGTTTCCACTGACGACATCTATATATAATCTCTCACCCCACTTGAGAAATACGTCCAAACCCAACTGGTAGAACCTCACTTAAGAGACGTATGGAAGATTACCGTTCACGTTTCTAAAATATGATAAGGTTCGCTCAATTCATCATCCAATCATACAACCAATCGTATGCTTGCTAAGATTCTCAATTCTCTACTACTCAAATGCAATAAGTAACACGATAATCAAGATAACTTAGCAAAGGGTTGTGATGAGGCTCAGGGTTAAGGAGGACTAGGAAAAGGAGTACCAACTGGGGAAATGAGGAGCTAAGTAACTAATGAGCAATCAAACACTTTCATCAACTATAATAATCACACTCTCACTCATTACAAAATAAAAACACACCCCTTGAAAGTAGCCATTGGAAATGACTATATACAATAATCTTGCATTCAAGCCAAACACTCTTAGTCATAGAATTTTTTATCTTTTCTCTCGAAGATTTGTCAACTTTCGTTTTCATTTTTTCTAATTTTTTCATTTTCATTTTTTTTCCATTGTTTTTTGTCTTTGTTTTGAAAGAAAAATAAATGAATGACATGTAACAACGTAACTCATTTTTTGAATGATCACATCAATACACCCTCGTAACACACCAAAAGTTCCAAAATTAGCCACCGAATACATCATTACCCAAAAATTAGCCACATATATGAAAGTGTTGCTCCACTAGACTTAGCTCAGATATAGGAAAACATGTTTAGGTCAAGGGATAAAATAAACAACAAATGAAAATGGTCAAAGATCAAAGGGTTAGCTAAGGGTAAAACATTCAAATCAAGGTGGTAATTTCTTCATGTAGTTCACAAAACACAGAATGTCTCTATCATATTACCATAATGCACATATTAAATGCAATTTCAAAGAGAATCATAGGAAGTTTAGAGATGTAATCATGGAAGAGACTCATATGAAAGAAAAATATGAGATCAAAAATGATGAATTAGTCTTTAAGGCTCAAAATCTCATAGGTTCATTTACCAAAGTCAAAACGGCTTGCTATCGAAATGTCTGGGGTTAGGACTGTGGTATAAATCTCAAAATTTGAACTAAGTTTTATCATGAACACCATATCAATTTAAAACCTAAAACTAAGGCACAAGAGAACATCATCAATCAGAATAGCATATATTGCCCAAAAACAAAGCACGATCTTCTTTATTTCTTTAAGATTTTCAATTTTAAAATTTTTTTTTCATTTTTTTCTCTCAATTTTTCCTTTTTTGAAACATAATTTTCCCACCTCCACACCTAAATATGACAATGTCCTCATTAGAAGTAAAAGGAAACATACAACAAAAAGAAAGACTAAAAAGAAAAGTAAATACACCCAAAAAAAACACCAAAAAAAAACATGACGAGACTTTAGAACTCAAATATACAAACATTTGCACAAAACACAAGTAAAAGAAAAAGAACCTAAATATGCCAAAAGAAAATAAAAGTAAAATAAGAAAAAAGAGAAAGAAAGGAAAGAAATTTCAATCAAACCACGTCAGGTGGTGGATACACCCGAACTAACTCAGTAGCACATCGCTCACCAGAAATCGACTCATAGAATATCAAACATTCCACATCCCCTATGCAGACTATGCTCGGCATCTCCAAAAACTGCTTCAATATCTGGCCATTCACTTTAAACTTGACACTACTCTCAGGATACGGTATTTTGACTGCACCGTAGGGAAAAATACGTGAAACAACATAGGGACTCATCCATCAGAACCTCAATTTTCATAGAAAAACATAAAGCTTAGGGTCATAGAAAAACACTGTCATTCATGGGGTAAACTCTAAGAATATGTCTATCATGAAATAACTTAGCCCTCTCTTTATAAGATCGAACATTCTCATATGCCTCAGCTCTAATCTCGTCTACTCACTCAATTATAGTTTTCTCTCCTCACCAACCTTAGTCAAGTCATAGTTCAACATCTTGATGGTTCACCAAGCTTTATGTTCAATCTCAACAGGGAGATGACAATGTCTACCATAAACAATCCTATAAGGTGACATACCTAAGGGAGTCTTAAATGCCCTCCTATAAACCCCTGAAGTATCTATACGCTTGTCGGCCTAATCATTTCTGTTCCTACTTGTCATCTTCTCAAATGTCTGCTTAATCTATGTATTGAATACTTGAACCTAGCTACTAGTCTGCGGAGGATATGGGGTGGCAAGTCTATGTACTATGGAGTATCTACTCAATAAAGCATCAAAAGGCTTATTAATAAAGTGGGTACCTTAATCACTAGTGATAACTCAGTGCATGCCAAATCTAGCAAATTTGTTTTCCCTAAAAGAGTTCACAATCACTTTGGCATCATTGATCCTAGTAGGGATGACCCATACCCACTTAGAAACATAATTCATAGCTAACAAAATATACTAATTCCCAAAAGAAGATGGAAATGGTCCCATGACATACATACCCTATACATAAAAAATCTTCACCACAATGATGGGATTAAGTGGCATCATGTCTCTCCTGCTAATCCTACCCATCTGTTGGCACCTAGGATAACTCTTATAATATTCAAAATCATCCCTAAATAAGGTAGGCCAATAGAAACCACATTGAAGAAGTTTAATTACTATTTTTCTCACTAAAATGCCCCTTACATTCTTGATCATGACGAAATGAAAGGACAATCTTAACCTCATGGTTGGGAATACACCTTCTAAAGACTTGGTCATTACAATACTCAAACAAGTAAGGGTCATCCTCGGCAAAGAATTTCACCAGATGAAAAAATCAGTCTCTATCATTCTTAGTCTAGCCCTCAGGAATCCTACCAGACACTAAGTAGTTCACAATGTCAGCATACCAAGGGTTAGTGTGAACTGCAAATAATTGCTCATCAGGGAAGCATTCAGGAATGTTGGCCTTATCCTCTCTACCATAGATAATCCTAGACAAGTGGTCAGTAACAAAGTTCTCAGAACCTTTCTTATCCTTGATCTCACAATCAAATTCTTGCAAAAGCAAAATGGAACTCACAATTTTAGGCTTATCATCTTTCTTAGAAAGAAGGTGCTTAGGAGTAGAGTGATTAGTATAAACAATCATATACGATCCAATCAGGTAAGGTTTAAACTTTTCAAAACCAAAGATTACCCAAAAAAAAAAGAATCTCTCTTAGTGATAGTGTAATTTAGTTGGGCGTCATTCAAAGTTTGACTAGTATAATAAATGACATGGAGTTTCTTATCAACATATTGTCCTAAAACAACCACAATGGGATAGTTAGATACATCACACATTAACTTACAATGCTCTACCCAGATGGGAGGATGAAGTAATAGGAGCAGAGGTTAAGACTTCCTTAAGCTTAGCAAATAGCATATGACACTCCTCAGAGAAGTGAAATGGCACATCCTTAGCTAAAAGATTGGCCAAAGGCTTAGCTACCTTACTAAAGTCTTTAATAAAACAACGATAGAAACCAGCATGCGCAAGAAAAGACATCACCTCTTTCACATAAGTTTGAGGGGGAAGATGAACAATCAAATTAGTCTTAGCCTTATCTACTTTAATTCCATCTTTAGAGATAATATGGCATAAGAGTATCCCCTTTCTCACCATAAAATGACATTTCTCCTCATTCAAGTTAAAATTTTCTCCATATGCCTTTGCAACACTTTTCTAGATTACACAACAAACATCAGAGAAAGACCCAAACACACCAAAATCATCCATCAAAATTTTCATGCACTATTTAACTAAATGTGACAAAATAGAAATCATGCACCTCTAAAAGGTAGCAGGACCATTACAGAGTATAAAAGGCATTCTCCTAAAAGCAGTGTACTGAAAAGGCAGGTGAAACCAGTCTTCTCTTGATCCTCAAGAGCAATAAAGATATGGTTAGCCAAAATATCTATCTAAAAAGCAATAGAAAGAATGTCCAACCAACCTCTCTAACATTTGGTCATGGAAGGGAAGGGAAAATTGGTATTTCCCAATGGCAACATTCAATTTCCTATAATCAATGCAAACAGGCTAACCCAAAAATAACTCGAGTGGGAACTAACCCATTCTTAACATTCCTAACCATGGTAATACCGATCTTTTTAGGAATAACTTGAACCAGACATACCCACTCACTATTAGAAATGGGATAAATAATCCCATGGTCTAACCACTTAAGCACTTCCTTCCCAACTACTTCCTATAAGGTTGGATTAAAGTGCCATTGATGGTCATGATAGGGCTTAGCATTATCCTCTAAATGGATTCTATGCTGTACAATTGAGGGTTAATACCCTTGATATGCCATAAAGTCCAACTTATGGCTTCTTTGTTCTCTCTAAGTAAGGCAATTAGTTTTTCCTCATGGTCCCGATCTAACACAAAAGTAATAATGATAAGTCAAGATTCATGGGGTCTTAAAAAGGAGTACTTAAGGGAGTTAAGAAAGGTTTGAATTCGAAAGAAGTAGAAAGGGAATCAAACTCAAAAGCAGACGCACTCAAATAGTCAGCAGTAGAGCATAAGTCATTAAACTCAAACACATCATATTCAAGTTCATAATGAATTAGAGAAAACTGATATTCAGCAGCAAACATGTCATTAAACTCATCATCAAACACAAAGTCCTCTACCCAGTTAAGAGTAGAAGTCTCCATACCATCAAAACTAGAAGACTATCTTTGCAAATTAAAAATATTCATCTCTAAAGTCATGTTACCAAAAGACAATCTCATCATGCCATTTTTACAGTAATTAGAGCATTGACAGTGGTTAGGAAAGGATGTCCTATGATAATAGGGGCTTAACTAGCTTTATTAACCACCTTTTCATTCTCAAGCACAACAAAGTCTACTAGATAAATAAATTCACTCACCTCAATCAGCATAACCCGCACTATTCCGCTAGGCAATCTTGTCGACTATCAACTAGCTAGATGACCATTTTGGTAGGTTTCAACTTACCTAACCCTAGCTTCTCATACTCAGTGAAAGGAAACAAATTGACATTGGCCCCTAAGTCATGTAAAACTCTATGAAGGAGCTGGTCCCCTATGATTATCGAAATAGTAGAGAAACCATGATCATTGTGTTTCACTAGGATCTAGTGAGAAACTAATAAAATTGGCACCAAAGGCTAAGAAAGCCTTCTAGGGAACATTAGTGGCTCTCTTAATAGTACATAGATCCTTCAAAAATCTAGCATAAGGAGGCATATACTGAATAGCATCAAGCAACTAAATGTTGATTTTGACTTGAGAGAAGATCTATCTTATCTTAACAACATGAGTTTGGTCTTTCTTTTTCAACCTATGGGGGAAAGGAGGTAAAGGCTTATAAAGTCACTCAACAATAGAAGACAAAGAAGAATCCTTAGGAGATGAAGGATCCACTAAATCAGCAGAATCTTTCTTCTAAGACTCCTCGTGATCAGAAGATAGGTTAGAAGGAAGAGGATCATTAGAAGAATCAATATGGACACGATCAGTAGTGTCCCCTAAATTACTAGCTGAGCCAGTTTCTAGAGAAAAAAAGGGTGAAGAATTTTGAAAGAAGCCGTGGGGGTATTTATAGGGTGCTTTAAATTTTCTCCTTAATTGTCAATCTCTCGACCTAATCTAAGAGATATAACTGCATTTACTTTCCTTATAATCTCACTAGGGTTGACTCAAAAAGAAGAAGATGAGGCCTGACCCATAGGGTTCACCTCTGATTGACTAGAAAAAATATACTTGGTTTCCTAGTAGATGATGCTAATTGGGAAAGTTGTTTAGCCATAATTCTCATCATATTTTCCTTACTAGCATTAATCATTTTGTCCACATTACGATTAATTCTCTGCTGAATCTTATCAATATCAGTGTAACCAGGAGGAGGCTGACTGAGCAATAGGAGGTGGAGGTCTAGGTGAATTAGGCACACCTTGGAAATATAGTCTCTAAAAATAGTTGGAAGGATGGGAGTTAGGCTAGGAGTTGTTCAAGGAAATACTCTAGGTTGGGAGTTACATATCGTAACATTTGGTCCACTACTCTAAGAAAGGTTAGGGTGATTACTCTAGCTTGGGTTTATAATAAGGGAAGAATGAGTCATTCTTAGATCTTTAACAGGCCATACTCACTTGCTTCTTTCCAGTTGATAACTGGTGAGCAAAATAAACATATGCACTTAATGTATGATTTAACGACTGACAGTGAGAATACAACACCATAAAAGTCTGTGAAGTCTAGCGAGTATAGATGACCCCTTCAACATGTTCTCTAAAACTGTTATCATGGACTTAGAGGTGACTTACATCAGAAACAAAATGCATTCCACCCATAGCAAACCTGGAACTTAGACTGTAAACTCTAGCGACTTTCCATTGCATGCTTTTCTCAACTAAGTCCTCTAAAAATTCTCACCTAGTAGTGGTGCTCTAAGAAAGCAAGTCACCCTGACATATGGACTCTAGCACGGTTCTAGTTTGTTGGTCAAGTCCTTTATAAATATTTTAACACAAATGTGCTTGGTCTAAACCATAATGGGACATTGAGCCAATGAATTCTTAAACTTGTCTAAGTATTTCCAAAATGATTCCCTTTCTAGTTGAACAAATTGACTAATGTCATTCCTTAGTTTTATAGTCTTGGCATTAAGAAAATATTTTCTTAAGAACAACTTAACAAGGTCATCCCAAGTAGAAATAGAATTAGCAGCCAAGCCATGCATCCATCTTTTGACAACACCTTCTAAAGTAAATGAATTAATTTTATTCTCACCACATCAACAGATATATTAGGGAAATGCATCGTGGAACAAACTTCTTCAAATTCCTTTAAAACAAACATGCATCCTCTAAACTAGTAAATTTAGGGAGCATTTGATTGTAATGAGGTCTCAACTCAAAGGTCACAATAGGTTCTGGGTTAGGAAAATTAAAACATGATGATAAAGTGGTCCCAGGAGGATAAAAATATCACTTAAAGCAAATTCCATTTTTTAAGGTCAAGTTTAGGCTAATCATGCAATGTTTACACCCACAAAAGGAGTTTTGGTGTTTTTCTTTTTTTAATTTTTTCAACAAAACAAAATCAGAAAATAAACTAACCTAAAATAAAACGAAAATACAAAATACAAAATAAACTAAAATGAAAACAAAAAATTAACCAAAACCTAAACAAACAAAAGCTAAAATAAAATCAAAAAGAAAATCAAACTCCAAATTCAAAACCTTTTACATAGAAAATTTAGTTGAATCATAGAGAACATGGACATAAGCTTCTGCATTTCTTTCTAACCTATAATAGTGCAAAAAAAATCATAATAGAAAACTATTTCCATAAATTACTAAATATTTCAAAAATGCCTAAAAATTCCATAAAAATTCATCAAGACTCTAAAATTCCCTAAGAATCTACTGAAAATATCAAAACAACAAAATTAGCCCCAGATTAGCATGGAAAAATTGAAATGAGCCATCGTAAACTTGGACTCGATCTGTGCCCGAGTTATATTTTCCTTTCTACTTTTTCCTTCTCATTTGACCCAATGTCTTGTCTTCCTTTTCTTGGCATCTTATTCAAGTAATTGATCAATTGTTTTCAAACCCTCACAATCCCTAGAAAATAAAATAAAACTATAAGGCCCGTGTATGTTGTTTCTGTCAAGCTGTTGTAACGCCTTTTCACGTTATAAAAATTTATTTTATTTATTTAACGATACGAATTAAACTAATTATTGACGTGCCTATGTGAGCGATGATTTTATTAAAAAGAATATTTTTATTGCCAGTAGTAATATTATGGTTATTAGTTTTGAAAATCATTCAATGATTTTTAATAAGCGTTATTAACGGTTATTAATGAGCACTAAATCAATTAAGAACCCGACTACGATTAAGTTGTCAGCCTTAGGAATAGTTCGATGTTTATCAAATCGAACCTAACTGTATTTGGGAACAAGAAATCGATGAAATATTATATCATCGATTTGGCTTTAGAATTCGGGTTGCGAATTAGACTAGTAGTGTCGAATATGAACTAGCTTGAGACGAAAAAAAAAGAGAGGGAGGGGCATTTTGGACATTTTGCATGACACCCCTTTTTCCTCCTTGGCTGCCCGTGAACCCCCTAATGGCCTTCCTCTCTCTCCCCTCTCTGTTTCATCTTCTTCCTCCTCTCCTCCTCCAATAACGCGGCTCCTAAGCTCAATTGGCAGCTGATTTTCGCCACCTCCTACCTGTAAATTCCCCTATTCGACCAGCCCTTCCACTTGGTGAACGTTGGGAACAAAACTGGGCCAAAATTCGAAGCCCCTTGCCGCGATTGTGGAGGGTATTAAATGCCAAATTGAAGCTTGAACGCGTGCCCAGGTAAAGCCATGCAATTTAGCTTCTAGTTGCTTTTAATCTTCTATAAATTAGAGTTAGAATTTGCACTTCAAAAACCCAATTCAATCTCAAGCTAGTAAGTGAAATTGGGTTTGTTTTAGGGTTCGAATTCGGAAGTTTGGGAGTGTATTAGGCTCGAGTGGGGTCTGTTCGTGCGTGAATGAGCAAGTGCCGAAGAATTTGGAGTCGTTCCAGCCCTAAAGTCAAGCCGGTTAACACCTAGCTTAGAATCAAGGTGGGGATTTCTTTACCCCTAAATTACTATTAATTTAAACGATTTTAGCGAAATTTAGTTGATGCATGATAATTCAAGTTCGGAAATCAATTTGGGTAAATTAGAATCAATCTTGAGAAATTACACGCATGGTATTGATCTTGGTTAATCGCTTGTTAAGTAAACGCATGTTTGAACGAACCGATCAAATTAAGGATTCGAAAGTAAATAAAATGCTGATAGTGGGCTGTTGTAGCATCAGTTGTCGCACTTGAAAGACCATTCAACGCTTCAGGGTGCTAGTTGGGCAGTTGAAGAAATTGTGGTGTAAACTGAATTATGTCTAAAAGTTATGGCTAAATCAGTTTGGGCATGTTAACGGTTTATTCGTGGTAATTACAAAGGAAATACTATGCCTACGAATATTGGTTCGTGAACTAGAAAGTAAATATCGCTTGAAATTTCTATTTGCGTCAGTTTAGTACGTTAAATTCTATGATGGCTGTTAAGCATGAATGCCATACCTATATACGATTGTTTTACGCATTGTTGGTTTGTTTATGATAATATTAAATCGAGTTGAAAGTTGGATAGTTCGAGGTGGAACTATTGAATGGTTTGAGGTTCTTGTGGTCGGTGCTACGTGAGGAGGGAGTTAGGGCTGTGAATTATTGCAATCGTGTGGATTGCGAGGCCATGCGTGGCTCAATGAGTTGTGACAAGAACTGTATAAATGTGCTGTGTGTGAATCCTTTTCCCCCGATATGCCACGTGACGTTATGTGATTAATTTTTAAAAATTTTGACGTCTTTAAAAAGAAAGGTCATTTAGGAAGTTTGTTTTACACGTTTGAAAATACTTTTATGTTTGTCAGTTGTTTATTCGCGTGTTAGGACGTCTAAAGTATAAAAAGGTCCTAAACCGTCGAACTGCTCAGTTAGTGACTCGACTGAGTAGTCGATAGGTTTAGGAAGTTCAAAAGTAAACTAAAAGTGAGTTCGAAAAAGTTTTTAAGGCATTGGTTTGGGTATGACCCATCCTCTTGTTTAAAAGGATTTAAACGACCTGAAAAAGAGCACCTTAAAGTGCTAATTATGAAGCTTAACTTATTTGCATGCTATTTGCTTAAGTCTCTATTGAGTTTCGATTAAAGAGCTAGTAAGTCCATAATGACTTTAAGAAGCATTTGTGTTGAAAACGCAAAAAGTAAAGCTTAAATTGCCTTATAAATGAGTCAAGTACTTGAAATTTTTGAACGATAGCAAGTTCAGGAACGTTTTAAGCCTTTAGTTTATTTATACACCCTTTTTGAGTTAAAAAGGAATTTTCAAGCAAATCTGGCTCGCATTTATTGCTAATTAAGTATTTAAGTCTGAAATGGATTTTGATTTCGAGCTTAGTTTGAATTAAACATTAACTAGGCGCGTTATGTGTCAAATAAATTTCGATCTACGAGTTAATAAACGTATTACGTTTGTACGAAGCTTATAATTTGAAAACGAAGTTGGTTTATGATTTAGTAACCTAATACGTTCACACGAAGTTTATAAGTTGAAAACAAAGTCGTTTTATGATTTAGTAAACTTAATACGTTTATACAAATATTATAAGTTGAAAACGAAGCCGTTTTGCGATTTAGTAAACTTAATACGTTTATACGAAACTTATAAGTTAAAAACGAACTCGTTTTACGATTTAGTAAACTTAATACGTTTATACGAAGTTTCTAAGATGAAAACGAAGTCGTCTTACGATTTAGCAACCCCATTACATTTACATACAACTTCTAAGTTGAAAACGAAATCGTTTTATGACTTAGTATACCTAATATGTTTATACGAAGTTTATAAGTTGAAAACGAAGTCGTTTTACGATTTAGTAAACTTAATACTTTTTTACGAAGCTTCTAAGTTGAAAACGAAGTCGTTTTATGATTTAGCAAACCTATTACAATTACATGTTGCTTCTAAGTTGAAAACGAAGCCGTTTTATGATTTAGTAAGCCTAATACGTTTATACGAAGTTTATAAGTTGAAAACAAGTCATTTTACGATTTAGTAAATTTAATACGTTTACACAAAGCTTCTAAGTTGAAAACGAAGTTGTTTTACGATTTACCAACTCTATTACATTTATATGTAGCTTCTAAGTTGAAAACAAAGTCGTTTTACGATTTAGTAAACTTAATATGTCTATACGAAGCTTCTAAGTTGAAAATGAAGTCGTTATACGATTTAGCAACCCTATTACATTTATACAAAGCATTTAACATAGAAACTAAGTCGCTTCACGATTTAGTAAACATCTTACGTTTATAAGAAGCTTTGACGTTATTCACGAAGTTGATTATACATGTTAGCAAACTTATTACGATTATGAGAAGCTTTTAAGCTATTTACGAAGTCAATTTACGAGATAGCAAACTTATTCTACTTATAAGAAGTTTTTAAGGCAAAAACGAATGAACTATAAACATTTCGAAAGGTTATAGTCATTTTTTTAAAAGTAATATTTCAGCAAAGTAAACAACTGAAGAAGAGAAATGAAATACGTTTTTAAAGGCTAAGAAAATGCTAGGCAATTGGTCAGGGCTATGAACTGCACTCAAGATATGAATTATCTTGGTGTGAGCTGTTCCTAAAAACTGGACGCAAAGATGGCGTGAACTATTTCCCCCCAAAGAAATGTTAGCAACTGGACTCAAGATATAAATTATCTTGGTGTGAGCTGCTCCCGGGAACTGGACTCAAGATATGAATTATCTTGGCGTGAGCTGTTCCCCTGATAGATTATGAAGTATGATGCGTAAGAAAACCATGAGGGGGACTGGACTCAAGATATGATTTTCTTGGCGTAAGCTGTTGACCCACAGAGGGCAATATCGAAGTTAGAGTTTATCTGCTGAGACGAGTTTTGGCCAAAAGTTAAGTATGTATACCCCGGGGATAACGCAGATTAAGATTGGCAATTTCACTTAAGGGCGGTGTTGACCTCCCCTAGCCAGCACAATAAAATGTTTTTATGTTATAAAGCGTTCTTAATAAATATGAAATTTGACAGTTTGCCATTTTAAGCAAATCAAAAAGAAAGGAAGTCCTTTTAAAGGAACACAAGCCTCGAAACTCCAAGTAAAGCATTTTTAAGAAAAGAAGAAAGCTTTCAAATGTACCTAAATTTGCATATCTGAATATAGTTTAAATGAATTTCAAGTGTAGTTTGGTTGCATCCTAGTAATGCATTGAACGTTTAAGTCCTTAAAGGTGCTTATTATAAGAAAGAATGTTCCTTGCAAAGCTTTTCTCACCAATTTGGGTGCCTCGGAAGTTTTTAGAAGAGTTGTATTTTTAAAGAAGTTTGTATGATTTATAAGTTGTTCTTGAAGTATAACGTGAGTCACTATGTTTTCACAAGTGTGTTTAAAAGCATCGTTCTTGTGCTACATGAATACATGCCTGAATGCTTGTTAGAAAGGAAGGATGGTTACTAAAGGCCTAGGAATGAGTTGACAGGCTAGCGTAAAGTATACGAGTGGTAAACTCTCTTTGGAGAGTTTGATTGCCTAATATGATAGTAGTATACCAATACGTGATATGTGATTATTATTGTTATGAATGCCTGCAAATGGTTTTGGTTTTAAGGGGTAGGGGAATTCTTACTGAGCGTGTGGTTGCTCACCCCTTTACTTATTCCCTTTTCCAGGTTCGGTTTGGAAAAGTGTACGAGATATGTTGAAGTTGTTTTGATGCCAACCCCTCTGAAGTCTCTGCCAGCTTTGCATCGTATTTGATGCCTACCACGTTGTAAAATTTTAAATTCATTGTTACATGTGAAAGCACATAGCCGGCTCTATACCTATATATGTATCACTCTGACCCTTGTTTTAGTTGTTGATCGTCAGTGATCCGGGCGAGTGGCCCGACAGTGCGAACTTGAGTTATTTTAGCATATGTTATACCTAAGTACCAATTACAGGTACCCTTAGCTGAGTGAAGACCCTAGAATGTTGCTAAAATAGGGGGAGCTCTTGCAATTTTATTCTAGATAGACTATCTAAATGCTAATCCAAACCCTTGATCTTTAAGAGCCTTAAGGATTTCCCTCTAGGAAGTCTTAGCAGTGTGACTCTCCCTAGGTTGGGGGCGTTACATTAGGTGGTATCAGAGCCAAGTTTGCATTATGCATTTAGATAGCATAATAGGTATGTGCTATGTGAAGATACGTGACTTATGTGGTTATGTGGTCATATCTTGCCTAGTATTACTTGTATTAGCAAGTGTATAATTTATAATTAATATGTATATGCCGGTTCTTTCCTTACCATCTCAATGGTAGTGTAGAATAGTTTTCCTCATCGTCGACTGCATTTATCTACCTCTATGGTTGGCCACATGGAATGCGGTTATATTCTAGCAAGCAATGGATGATGGGGAAAAGGTTGAGGAGGGGGACTTTAATTTCTGTGAAGCGGTTTGGTTCCATTGCAAGAAGATCAACTACAGAAGCGGTGAATCTTATGAGATGACTTATGAAATTCTAGAAATGATTTGCATATGGTGTTCATTTATATTAAGAAGGTTTGTGATAGGGTACCTTAAGAAATGCGTTGGAATCGTGAAGACTAAGGATTGGGATGTTAGGAAGAGACCTAAAGGACCTCCTTGTTAATATTAGGTTATATCAAAGATTGGCTTTAAGCCCTTTTTTAATAGTCTTGGATGAGTTCACAAATGACATATAGGATGAAATACCATGGTAAATGTTGTATGCCAATAAGTTCAATGTAAGCCCTTTTAGTTTATTTTCCTTAAATTGTGAAGTACTAGGATGGTGAGATCTCTCGTGACTCCTAAGTCACGCTATAAGCGTTCAGCAAAGTAAGTGCAGTTGGTGCTGACCAAGTGTTATGGATTCACTGGTCTGTCTAGGCATGCACGTATATTTCCTTTGAATAAGATATGATATGCGCGTATGACTATATGAAGGTT